>JAODAL010005394.1:0-70000 GCA_025379985.1 Phyllomedusa bahiana | reverse complement strand
AACCGACCTACCCCGTCGTCCGGTAATAACCGTTTATGGGAGGTGGAGACCGGTTTTCTAAAAATGGCACATTTTGTCCCCTTGACAGGTTTGCCTTCGGCCCGCTCCTCGGCCGATGCTAGTTTTTCTCCACATTTTTCGTCTGCACGCGTCTCCCTCTCCAATCATCTCTGGATCGGGGGTGCATTTTTTGTGGTTCTAAATTCTGGCGGTGCCCTTTGCGCTGATAAACTCCAGGTTGAAGCTTGACTTCTCCTCGGCTTACCACCTTCAGACTATGCCAGGTGGAGAGAGTGAAATCAAGTTTCTGGGATGTTACCTGCGCCAACTTCGTGTCTGCACGGCAAAATGACAGGGCTCAACTTACTTCCTTGGGCGGAATTTTCGTATAATTCCCTAGAGTCAGAGTCCGCGCGGGTGGATCCCCCTTCTACGTGGTGTACGGCTTACATCCCCCGCCCCACCTCTCCCGCTAGCAATCCTCATCTGAGGTCCCACTGCTGACCACTCTGGTCCAGGACATAGGGACCGTTTGGTCCCTGACCCGCCAATCCCTGCTCCGTGCGTCTGACCGCATGAAGGCGCAGGGCAAGATAAAAGAGAAGCCCTCCTCCTTCTTCGTCCCCGGGTGATAAGGTGTGGCTGTCAGCCCGATATGTCCGCCTCAAAATTCCCCTCCTACAAACTGGGAGCCCGCTGTAGTCCGCTTTGTATGGACCCTTCGAAGTCCTTAAGCGCATAAACCCGGTGGCCTATAAACTCCGGTCTCCCTCCTACCATGCGTATCCCCGAACTCCTTTTCATGTCTCGCCTACTAAAACCTCTGGTCCTTAATCGTTTCTCTCAGAAATGCAGTCCATCCACCCGTCTGTTGCTGATGCCCGCTAATGTCTTTTGTGGTTAAGAGAAATCCTGGGTATGATGAGGACTAGAGGGAAACGAAATTTTCTAGTTGACTGTAAGGAGGTTCTGGGGCCCGAAGATAGATCGTGGGAGCCGGAGGAAAACAACCGGGACCGCATCATATTCAGATTTCTCCACTCTAAAAGGAAGGGGGGACCCAAGGGGGGGGGTACAGTCACGGAATGCCCCTGCTAACCTCGTCCACGGGTCGCAGGCGCATCCGTGCCCCGACTCCGAAGCGGCCCCCGTCCCTCACCTCGGGTCCGGGGTCCGCCTCATTCCCGCTGCCCGGGTCCCCAGTAACTTACCCGGCCTCGCTCCTACCCCGTCCGTCCTCGGACTCCCGTCGCGTGCGCGGCGCCGCCCCTTAGGAGCGGCGCGCCGGCAAGTCTGAATTTGAAAGGACAGTGCGCCGTAAATTTTGGCCATTGCCGGCACTGCTCCCTATTTAAGCCCAGCCTCTTCCAGTGGCCTTTGCCGGATCCTTTATTGCTCATGCTATTGTGAAAGCGTTCCAGAAAGCCCTTGTCTCGCCTACCGATTACCAAACCCTTTTGCTTACGTTTACCGACCACGATCCTTGCCGCCAGCCCTGACCTTCACTCCTGTCTACGTTCACCAGAACCACAGCGCAGCCTGCCCCTGAGAACCTCTTGCCTGTCCCCCGTCTACGAGCCTGCTGCGTCCATGAACCTCGTATCCCTTGCCGCACCCGCAGGCAATGCCCCGCCAGTGGTATGACCTGGTGGGATCTCCGCCGCAGCAAGTCCTTCGCTGCTTTTGCGGCGGGCTCTGGTGACTACCGGGACCCACTTAGACCTCCACTCCCTGGTGTGGGCTTACGCCCATCGCCTGCGTGGTCCAGCTGGATTCCCACCTCAAGACCGTAACAATACCAGTTATAAGTGACCAGGATTCTAGAAGGGGGTCGTTGATCCAGGATTTATTCCGATTAGCCAATTGGAGTCAGGAAGGAATTTTTCCCTAACCATAGAGGTCATTGGCTTTCTACCTCATGGGGTTTTTGCCTTCCCTCCTGGATCAACACTTAACACTTAGCGAACACTTATAAATGGGCTGAACTGGATGGACGTATGTCTTTTTTCGGCCTGACAAACTATGTAACTATGTAAGGTTTCACCATTATCAGAGCCAAGGATTTTTTTCTATAAGATCGGTGAGACTATGGAACTCCCTACCACAAGAGGCTGTGATGGTGGATTAATTAAACAAGTTCGAGAAGAGCAAAGACTAACATGCGAGTTACAGCACATCAATTGAGTTTTAACTACATGGTGTGTATAGTATAACTATATTGTTTTGATATGACAATACATATCTTTTTAATGTATCTAAAATGATGACATATAATGGGTCCATGTGATTCTGGTGATGACAACTTCCTGTTTCATCTTGGAGCAGGTCACATGCTGATATGAGAGTCCAGCCAAACAAACGGATACAGGGAATCCCTATGGGACATAGGAGGTTATTTTACATCTTTTATAAATGTTTTATGGATATTATAACGATTCACAAAAGCTTTAGAATAATTGTACATCAATCGTTTGGGTAAATTACAAGAGTGCAATGAGTATAAGGGTTTTGATGTTATTCCTGTTTTATTAGATGTTGAAACTTTTTGAAGACTATTTAAGGGATACTCAATATGAGCTAGACACTCTGAGGAAGCACACTAGATAACGTGCGATAACGCTTGAGTTAATAAAAAAGCATTTGGATTTTTTTTAGCAGGTATTTTTTTAGATTATTTTTATGGATTTTGTAGTTGCACAATAATATACCTATTTTGACCAATAAGTATATTGTGCAGTTTATAATAACTGAGAAGTTACATCGAAGTCCAAGCGCTGGATTCCTTTGAATTTAGCAGCTATTTATAGTCTGTGTATTCACAAATATATAGGGTTATATGATAGAGGAGAGGAGCTGAGCTCTGTGATATATAGGATTATATGATAGAGGAGGTGATACTTAACTCTGTGATATATAGAGTTATATGATAGAGGGAGAGAAGCTGTTCTCTGTGATATATTGGGTTATATGTTTGAGGGAGTGAAGCTGAGCTCTGTGATATATTGGGTTATACGATTGAGGAGAGAAGCTGAGCTCTGTGATGTATAGGGTTATATGAAAGAGGAGAGGAGCTGAGCCCTGTGATATTTAGGGTTTTATGATAGAGGAGAGAAGCTGAGCTCTGTGATATATAGGGTTATATGATAGAGGGAAAGAAGCTGAGCTCTGTGATATACAGGGTTATATGATAGAGGACAGAAGCTGAGCTCTGTGATATATAGAGTTATATGATAGAGGAGAGAAGCTGAGCTCTTTGATATATAGGGTTATATGATAGAGGGACAGAAGCTGAGCTCTGTGATATATAGAGTTATATAATATAGAGAGAGAAGCTGAGTTCTGTGATATATAGTGTTATATGATAGAGGAGGGAAGCTGAGCTCTGTGATATATAGGGTTATATGATAGAGGAGAGAAGCTGAGCTCTGTGATATGTAGGATTATATGATAGAGGAGAGAAGCTGAGCTCTGTGATATATAGAGTTATATGATAGAGAGAGAAGCTGAGCTCTGTGATATATAGAGTTATATGATAGAGGGAGAGAAGTTCAGCTCTATGATATATAGGGTTATATGATAGAGAAGCTGAGATATGTGATATATAGGGTTATATGACAGAGAAGCTGAGCTCTGAGATATATGGGGTTATATGATTTGGATCAGGATTTCTGAGTAAAAAGCAGGGAAAAACAAAAAATTAATGCTTACCCCGCTCATATGGAGTGAATGACAGTTTGCTCTGTATGCACACAGGTACAAGGAAAGCTGTCAATCACTGGATGTGGGCGGGGTCAGCAGAATTTCCACTGTCTCTTAAGGAGTCCTATTAGGATTTACCCTGCTTTTTACTCAGAAATCTTGCTTCAAATAATATAAACCTAAATTTAAGCTTCTCTCGCTCTATCACATCATGTTCGCAGATAGGTGAACATAAACTACCTGACAGGTTCGCTTTAACTAAGGTGCAACTAAAATAAACATAAGTTTTGCTCAACAGTAACAGCCATCTTGTATTCTTTCTATTTCTTTCAAAAGGCCTTGGGTATAAAGAAAATACATTTTTCTGATGGATGCTGCAATAAATCAATAGACTGTATAGATTAAGTTCCATAAAGTAAACTATATTTAAATTTGCAAGTTTGAGTCTGTAATTTATATATAAAATTGCTATAACCACAATGTTTTTTAGAGAGAAGCATAGCAAGAGGATAATGTGATGTGCTTTATATAAAAATACTCTTTTACAAAATAAGTGAATTTTGCCAAATACGAATATGATATAACAGTAATATTTTGACTTTACGATTAAGCTAATTAAACTTTAAAAAAAAATAAAAAAAATAAATTGATTTAGTATGTAAGGGCTGGATCCCAGGTTTTTGCGTTTTTTGTTAATAAAAAGACAATCCTAAGGGTTACACCCCAGGAGACCTCATTAAGACTACCTTAAGGGGGTTTTGATTTGTCCTGTTTTCTTGGTTTCATTTTGAATTCAGGGGCATGGCTTCTACTAGGCTACAGTAGAAGCCAGGTCTGTAGCTATAGCAACCAGTGCTGGCAGACTATCATGAGAGATTGAACAGGTCTGTAGCTATAGCAACCTGAGGAGCTGATGCAGCCCATACAAGAGGGGATATCTCAGAATAGGTAGGACACTGTTAATGGACACATACTGCAAAGTGACTTGTTTTTTGCAAGATCTTTAACATAAAAAGCAATCCTTGTTGTGAGACAACCCCTTTAATGGCTATGTCTTAATATCTTTAAAAGCTTTCTCTTCCCTAGGGGGAAACTTATACTAGTCAGTAATTTAAATCAAACAAGCAATAGGAGATTGGATTCTGAGGCTTAAAGGGACACTTTCAACAGAAAGGGGTCTTTTTTATTAAACAAATATTCCTGGAAAACTATTTTTTTTTTTTTAATTTTTGGCAGTTTTTTTTAATTCAGTCCTTTTCCGACTGTTAGTAAAGATATAAGACTCCCGAATTGCAGGGTAGGCTAACCTCAGTTTACTACAGCTGCTGCTTAGCTGTATGTTGTCTCATTACAAATAGTAGGCAATAATCTATTTATTGCTTTATTGTTCTGTGGACAGGGATAGATAAGGTTAGACTGATAAGGCAATGACAAGAGCAAAACATGATAGGATAATGGGTTCATCAGGTGTATCAGGTCCTGCTGATAACACACCCCTCAGGCCATAGGTAGCCTGAAAACCATCAAGCAATCTTAACTGCGGTGCTACCAGAGGGGATGTCAGAGAGGCAAGCTAGGAAGTCATGTGCATATATGAACTTTAAAAAACTATATTAATAAAACACCTTTTTTTTAAAAAAAAATCCATATGAACAGTTGCATATTGCTTGTCTATACATGAGAAAAAATTGATGGTATCATCCCTTTGAGAGCCCGCCACTAATTTGCAGTGACAACTAGCTGTTTTCTGTTATACTTTGGTATTGAAGTTAATATTATAACCCCAATCTTTTCCCTAAATGTCTTCAGAATGAGCAAACACTTTTGCTTTTAATTTAATAGAATTGTGAAATAAAACAAATACAGGGGAATAGTCTCCAGCAATACTTTGGCAGAAGTTTTTTTTGGATGTAGTATTTTGGCCCTTACCTAGTTGAGCTGACTATTGTTGATATTATCCCAATATTTCACATGAGATCTGACATTCCCATAAATATAGCAGAAGAAATAGGACTAACACACATTTCTGAGATGCAGAGGAGGTCGAGTTCTCTGCGTGCTGAAATACTTTCTAATTCATTAAACATCTATTTATTTACCATGGCTGTGACATGACATTGGGTGACACAGTCAGTCTTGGCCTGTAATATCACCATAGACAGCTGAAATATTTGCTTATATTAACTAGCATTGCAATCTATTGTAATGCATACACTACTTGTGCTAGTGTTCAACTAAAGCTCTATGGTCATTAAGCTGTACAGGTGGCAAAACTTTGTGCTACAAGTCATTATGATGGATAATGACTATACTAAAAAGCCAAGTAATTACACAAGTCAAAGAGTGTGTTTTGCAAATCGCTGAGTTTAAGAAATGGACCCCATGGAATAAAGTTGGGTGATGGGGGTGACCTCTGGTCTGTTAGGAAATAAGGTTGAGAAAGAAAAGCAGCTGCATCGTGAAAAGAGCCATCTCCTTGAGAGAGGTAGGAAAGAAATAATCTGTTCTTGAAGGGCCTTCTTAGCCTCACGCGTTTTGTAAGTTGAGATTGGAGAATGGAGAGCATTCTATTACTTCCATACCTCAGTCCTGGAAAACACTTAAAGGAAATCAACAAATGGTTTTATGAAACCTGAGTGACTTAATGGATAATTTAAAATGTCCCATTTATCATAAATCACAATGGACTAATTACTTGTATTTACCATATGGTGGGAATCATTAAAGAGACAGGACCTGCTTCAAACTGCCTCTGACTTCAGCCCCTATTTATTTGCTGGTGTGTACAGATGACGTTTGTTTTTCATTCCTTTTTAGTTTTTACAGTGTGATGTGAAGATTGTTCTTTGGGGAATGCTATTTGTGGCTTGTGCTATCCTTATGTTTATATTGCAGGAACATTCCTTATGCTATTTTGCAAGAGAGGTACAAAAATGCTTTGGAAGGGATGAACCAGAGGTATTAGCTTTAACTTGCAATTTACTGTGATTGCATGATTATGGCTAAACTGTAAATGTTTCACATGTTATATATTTGTTAGAATGTATAACTATGTATTTTACAATGGTAAATGTTCTAATTTCATCACATTCTGTGCAACATATGTTGGGTCCTTGCCAGTCACAATGACTGATGTCCCACTGCTTATTGCTGTAAAGAGCAATGCCCTTGGTTTGAATGACCATGCCTCTCTCTCATGATTCTGTACCATGAATCTACCATCTGCAAGTTACTGTTTGTTGATTTTGGAGACTACTTTGGGAATGTGACCTGGGGATTCCCTGTGCAGTCCATACCCATATAAAGGGCATTTTAAGGTGAAAATACTAATGCTCTAACACGTTGCTCTTCACACAGCTGGATCCAATGGTGACATAGTGGGGCAGATTTGTTAATAATATCTAATGCTTAAACTAGTCAGTCTAAAAATGTGCTAGATTTATGATAGTGTTGATCATGTACATGTTTAAATTGTTTAGTCTAAGGCCGGTTTGCGGTTTGCGGCCGGTTTTTCAGACTGTTTGCGGTCTTGCAAACCGTCTGAAAAACCTGTCGCAAACGTTGTACATGTTCATTCTTCCGTCCGGTTTTCGGATGGAATATGAACATGTCAATGGGAAGGGGGAGGACTTTTCTCCGCCCATCATGAAGAAAAGCCATCCCCCTACGGCCGTGGGGACGGCACACAAATCGGACAATTACCGGTCGTCCTAAGTTTACACTTTCTATTGGCTTAGTTTATGCCACAAATTACATCAAAATGTTGGCTAACTTTTTGATGGAAAGCATTACTTGTTGGGCTGTTTACCCATTCACAATCCCCACCCCTTTTAGTAAAGTCTGCCCCTTTGTTGAACATGGTGCAGTAGTGTCTAATATAAAGTATCTCACAAAAGTACCGTATATACTCGAGTATAAGCCGACCCGAGTATAAGCCGAGGTACCTACTTTTGCCACAAAAAACGGGAAAGCTTATTGACTCGAGTATAAGCCAAGGGTGGAAAATGCAGCGGCTACCGGTAAATATCAAAAATAAAAATGGATACCAATAAAATTACTTAGGCAGTTTAATGTCCCCCCATAGGCAGATATATGTCCCCCACAGGCAGTTATAGGCAGGTATATGTCCCCCACAGGCAGTTATAGGCAGGTATATGTTCTAATAGGTAGGGTATAGGCAGGTATAGGCTGATATAGGCTGATATAGGTAGGATATAGGCTGGTATAGGTAGGGTATAGGCTGGTATAGGTAGGGTATAGGCTGGTATAGGCTGGGTATAGGCTGGTATAGGCAGGTATAGGCTGGGTATAGGCAGGTAATAGGCAGGTATAGTCTGGTATAGGCAGGTATAGTCTGGTATAGGCTAGGTATAGGCTGGTAATAGGCAGGTATAGTCTGGTATAGGCAGGTAATAGGCAGGTAATAGGCAGGTATAGTCTGGTATAGGCAGGTAATAGGCAGGTATAGTCTGGTATAGGCAGGTAATAGGCAGGTATAGTCTGGTATAGGCAGGTATAGGCTGGTAATAGGCTGGTATAGGCAGGTAATAGGCAGGTAATAGGCAGGTATAGGCAGGTATAGGCAGGTATAGGCAGGTATAGGCTGGTATAGGCAGGTATAGGCAGGAAATAAACAAACAAACAAACACTTACCTGGCTCCGCCTCCTCGCTGCTCCGGCCTCCCGCGCGCTCTGTTTTCCCGGCACAGGCGGGTGATGTCATCAGGCCGCGCATGCAGCGTGATGACATAGCACGCTGCCTGTGCCGGAAACTCCGGACAGCCGCGAGTCTGCTTGCGGTCGTCCGGAGTCACTGCGGCGCAGGGAGCACTCGCTCTCTGCACCGCAGTGGTATCTTCCCCTCTATGCGCTCTGGAGGAGTCGCATATAGGGGAAGAGATCGCCGACAGCGACGGGCTACGGCAGTGCCCGTCGCTGTCAGCTGTACTCGGCATTCTGCTATATGCGCTCCCTGAGGAGTCGCATGTAGCAGAAGTGTCCCTGCCGGCACACGGGCCATCGCAGCGTCCGAGCGCCGACAGTGACTCGAGTATAAGCCGAGGTAGAGTTTTTCAGCTCATTTTTTGGGCTGAAAAACTCGGCTTATACGCGAGTATATACGGTAAGTACTTTTTTCTAATTATTGTATTGTATTTTTTCATGGAACAACACTGAAGATATGACACTTTGATACAATGTAAAGTAGTCAGTGTACAGCTTGTATGACAGTGTAAATTTTGTGTGCCCTCAAGATAACTCAACAAACAGCCATCAATGTCTAAACTGCTGGCAACATAAGTGAGTACAACCATAAATAAAAAGGGACAAAATGTGCCCAAAGTGACAATATTTTGTGTGGCCACCATTATTTTCCAGCACTGCCTTAACTCTCTTGGGCATGGAGTTCACTAGAGCTTAAAAGGTTGCAGCTACTGGAATCTTCTTCTACTTCACGATGACATCACAGAGCTGGTGGATGCTAGAGACCTTGTGCTCCTTCATCTTCCATTTGAGGATGCCCCATAGATGCTCAATAGGATTTAGGGCTGGTGACATGTTTGGCCAGTCCATCATCTTTACCCTCATTTTCTTTATTTAGGCAATGGTCATCTTGGAGGTGTGTTTGGGGTCATTATCATGTTGGAATACTGCTCTGCATCCCAGTTTCCAAAGGGAGGGGATCATGCATATGTCACAGTACATGATGACACTTATGGTTCCCTCAATTAACTGTTTCTCCCTGCAGCTGGAAGCGCTCATTCAGCCCCAAACCATGACACTCCCACCACCATGCTTGACTGTAGGCAGGACACACTTGTTTTCACCACACACACTTGACACCATCTGAACAAAATAATATTATCTTGGTCTAATCAGACCACAAGACAAGGTTCCAGTAATCTATGTCCTTAGTCTGCTTTTTTGTGCATCACCTTTAAAAAAGGCTTCCTTCTGGGAGGGCAGCCATGCAGACTACTTTGATGCAGTATGCGGCTTATGGTCTCAGCACTAACAGGCTGACCACTCACCCATTTAATCTGTGCAGCAATGCTGGCAGCACACAACTTTGGATATAACACTGAGCATGTGCACACAACTTTTTGGTCGACCATGGCGAGGCCTGTTTTGAGTTGACATGTCTTACTAAACCGCTGTATGGCCTTGGCCACTGTACTGCAGCACAGTTTCAGGGTGTTGGGAATCTTCTTAAAGCCAAGGAAATCTTTATGTACAGCAACAATTCTTTTTTTCAGATCCTCAGAGAGTTCTTTGACATGGGGTGTCATGTTGAGCTTCCAGTGACCAGTGTGAGAGCGATAACCCTAAATTTAACACACCTGCTGAAAAATTCACACCAGAGAGCCTGTAAAACTAATGAGTCCCAAGACACCGTGAAAGGAAAATTGCAAATTGGGCACAATTTGTCCATTTTCAGTTGGGGTGTACTCACTTTTGTTCCCAGCATTTTAGACATTGATAGTTGTGTGTTGAGTTATTTTGAGGGCACATCAAATTTATACTGTTACACAAGCTTATACTTACTACTTTACATCGTATCAAAGTGTCATATCATCAGTGTTGTCTCATGATATAATACAATTTTTACAAAAATGTGAGGGGTAGAAGTTCCTCTGCATAAGTTCTCCTACATATTGATGCACAAGTCTTTAGTTTCCAGAAATAAAATGGGGTACACTGGCCCTTCATGAAGCTCTTGTCCAGGCAAAAGATTTGCCTTTTGTTTAAAGTCATCAAAATTGTGTTAATGTGGAGTAAGTACCTCTAGCAAAAGAGGAGACAGAGGAAGAGTTGAAGAAACACTTTGTGCAAGGATCCCCAGCAGATAAGTTGTCCAGTAGTCCAACCAAAGCATAATTGTGTAGATGAAGTTGAGACAGGTCTAATGAAATTAGAAAAGTAGCAGACAATAAAAATATAAATTATACTTTCTCCCAGTTCAACAGGCTTACCAGCAACTGAATAGTTGAGTTGTAGTATCCTACAGGACCTTCTTGAATGCAAGCCACTAAACAAAGTGGTTGCTCCAAAGGTAACAAACTGACTTGAGATTGCTGGGCCAAATTATAGTCCATAAAGTTCTGTGCAGGTCTAGATGTAATAAAAGCTTCAATTGTAAAAGAGCCTTTGGAAGTCTTGAAAAAAGAAAAAGTACTCTTTGTTTGGGGAATGAAAAAATCAGGACTAAGGGAACATCCCCTGTCAAGGCTAGGCCAGCGTATTTCACAATCTGGGAGGGCAGATGGAAAATTCAGGCTTAGATCAGCCTTCTTCCTGCAGTAAAAGTACAAACTCTGGAAAATTCATCCGATGTTCATCCGAGTTCTACATAGACCCTACAATAGGTCACCAGGATCATTATATTCCCAAAGAGGTGATACCCAGGTCAGAGGTATTATTCCTTAGTCTCCTCAAAAAGGTGTCCACACCCCCAGTGGAACAGTCAAATCTGTGTTGAAACTATTCCCTGATCTTTTCCTTTTTGGACCTTACTGCATTTACCAAGATGAGGTTATGAGGTAAAAACAGTTGTAAAAATGTCCATGCTCCACTAACATGAAATGCAGTACAGGGGTGACCAGGACATGGCTGTGTGGTAAGGACAGTTGTACAAAATGTCCATTTTCCACTACTATCTGATATAAAGCTTCTTCTCTAGCTCCATAAGTAGCTCAAGGCCCTGAAATGTCATCAGCTGTGTGGCCTAGAAGTGATTTATGTGGGTTTTGGGGTAGAAAACTGGTGGGCTAGTAAATTAGTCTATTATACAGGATTATTCAAAAAAGGTGTTGTAAAATAATACCCTTTGGGGTTGCCTGCCTTTTTTTTGCGGGGGGTCCTTTACTATTCAATATAAATGATGTGTTATCTTTTTTTGGGGGGGTCGGTACAATTCCAGTGATTCCAAGGGCAGCATGCACGAACGCGCCTAGAACAGATCGGATTTTGAAGGTTGAAAAATTTTTTTCCATTTCATCGGAAACAACTCATTTAGAAATTGATGGCAGCAACACATCTCAAAAAAGTTGGGACAGGGTTATGTTGCATATATGCAAAGACATATGGATTTACTTGATAGAGCTTTGACTTGCATTTGTGGATTGCACAGTGGTGTTCACAAGCAAAAAATTTCAAAAGTTTTTTCTGACCCCTTTAAATTTTTTTGCATAACTGATTCATACCTGTTTTTAATGCAGCACATTAATATTGACTGTTGGCTTTGTCTCATGATTTCTCCAGATTCTCTCAATCTTTTGATGATATTACATAATTTAGATGGGGATCTCAAAAGTCTTTGAAATTTTTACAATAGGAATTTTTTTTCTAAAATTTTTCCCCACAGTTGCAAAACCCGTTTTACCCACAGATTGGTCCTTTGACTTTTTTTTTGTTTTTTGGGAAAAACCCCCCCTTTGCTTCTCAAAAACACTCTTTTTTGTGTTACATTTGGGGGATATCATGATTTAATAAAATATGATTTTTTACAAGGAAGTTTTTTGATGACTCTTCACCATAAAATTTTTTGGGGCCGTCAATACTTTTAAATTTTTCCTTTATTTTTTCCTTTAAATTTTTAGAGACAACAATTTGCAAGCGTTACAGGTATCATAAGCAACCTGACTTCTTACAGAGCTCTCTACTTTAAAAAAAAAAAAAAAGCAGCTTTATTTTTCTTTCTTTCTTTTTTTTTGCTTCTTTTTGTCTCCATACATTCAATGTTAAAAAAAACCCCAATTTTTTAAAACAAATTTTTGAAAAAATACGGGCATAGAAGGTTGTGACCAGTACTGGAGCACACATCTGTTTGCCACTAGGCATATTGTACGAATCTGTAATAGTACTCCGCTTCTGTGTCTATCATTATTTAATTTACTTTATTTATAGTAGTGTTATATGTATAATATTCTTTAAATTAGAGGTATTGTGATGTCCTAAAGAAGATGAATCATGTTCCCAAAAAAATAAAAAAAACTATATAACTTTTACAAATAAAATGGTATAGACAGGGTACTCCTAGGCTAAATTACACTCAGAATCGGGTAAAGAAATTTTCCTCCTCTCTCCCTTAACAGGTTATGCCATCGTGCACACTGCATACCCTTACAGGCTTGAATATACAAAAAAACAAATACAGAGTTCTTTTTGAACTAAAAAAAATAGTCATACAAGTACCTAATAACACTGCTATACAAAACCAGAATCCAAAGGCCAATATTACCAAAAGTCCCACTAAGACCATAATCTATTGTTATGCCATTAGAGGTGTAAGTGTTGGTCCCACCCAGGGGGGCCTTCCTAGCCCTTAAAATTGCACTCAGGCAACTGAAGAAAAAATTTACCTCCCCCAACCCCCCGGGAAAAAAAAGGGGGATACAATCTTCACCGGGGTGTTGCCCCTGTAGCCATGTAATACCCCCCCCTGTTAACGACAGTAGCCCCCGCGCCCTGAATTCCCCCGTAGCCCGATTGTTACCCCTTGCCATGAAAAACCCCCTTAACCGATTTTTAGCTCCAGCAGCCATATTTGTCCCTGTAGCCAGATAGTTGCCCCGTGTCAGTTTTTCCCCCCGAAGCCATTGCCCCCCTGAAACCAGTTGCCTCCCGTACCCCTTTTTTCCCCTGTAGCCAGTTTTGCCCCTATACCCGTTTTCCCCCTTTTCCAGATTTGCCCCCCTTTGCCCTTGCCCCCCCTTTCCAGTTTCCCCCCCCGTAGCCAGTTGTCCCCTTAGCCAATTGTCCCCCCCCGTAGCCAAATTTCCCCCCCGTACCATTGTCCCCTGTAGCCATTTCCCCCCCGGGGGCCGTTTTGCCCTCTTAGCCAGTTTGCCCCCTGTAGCCATTTTTTCCCCCGTAGCCATTTTTTGGCCTCGTAGCCAGTTTTTTCCCCCCTGTAGCCATTTTTGCCCCTTTAGCCAGTTTTGCCCTGAGCCAGTTTTTTCCCCCTGTACCAGTTTTTTTCCCCCCTTTTGTCCTGCCTGTTACCCCCTTTAGTCCTGCTAGTTGCCCCCTCTAGCTAAGGACAATAACATAAAAAAACTTACTTACCTTTCCAGGATCCCCGCAGTGTGTCCTGGTCCCGAGAGCCGGGATTCAGTGTAAGCTGCGTGACGTCATCACACCGCATACACTCAGCTCACGGGGCCTTCTGGGACGGACGGGAGCCGAGACTCATCGTCTCAGGTGGCGCGGTGAAAGCTGTGCGCCCCCTGTGACGCTGTGTATGTATCACCGCGCTGTGTATGTATCACCGCGCTGACTGAGCGCTGATACATACAGGGGAGGAAACAGGAGGGGAGCGATCCGTCCTGCCTCCTCCCTGTACCCGCAGCTGCACTAAGTGTATGCAGCTGCTGGCTTTGACTCTGCACGGCTGTTATACAACGGCCGTGCAGAGTCCAGGGCTAACCGCGGGGCGGGCGGAGCCCCGGCGCCCCGGGCGATCGCCCGCCTCGCCCGCCCCTAGGAACGGCCCTGGTCCCACCCTTGGAATACACACCTATCTCGGGAATGGGCCCCGAAAGTCTCCATTCAGAACGGAGAGTGTGTTGTTCTTGCACACAACTTTCTGTTTTGTTCCAAGCGAGTTCCGAGTACAGGTGAGTGGTATGTCTTTATTCAGAACAAAGAGTAGAATTCCGAGTACAGCCAAACACACTGCTCACCTGTACTCGGAACTTTATTTACTTTTCTGTCCATGTAGCTGTGTGAGGATTTTATATTTGTGGAATAAGTTTACAACTGGCACTAACCCCCACCAGCCCATATACACTTTCTGCCTCCAAGTTTTCCCTTGGTAACTTCCTAAAATAAGCAACACTATAAACACAAAGAAGAAAGAAAAAGGGAAACCCCCTTATCACAAGGTCAGGGACAGGTGTGCACTCACTTTTACAATCAGGGACAAATATATGCTGCCACTATACCATTGCTGATATCATCTACATACCACCATATAGAGACCACAGATTGGTCAGGCACCAGCTCAGATCATCATATGACAGTGAATATAGCACCAATCCTGACATACAGAGATTCACAGGAGACATCTAATCTGATGAGTTGTTCATTTTCCCTTTTTTTTCCATCCGGTCCAGAATGCCATGATTACTTCTCCCAGCCAAGAATCATCCCTGCGGGAATTTACTCCCCAAAACCGGGGACATCTCCCTTTTCCGGTTTCTCCCCACTAATTTTCCCTTTGTAAAATCCTATAAAATGGCGCCCCAAATAGTAATAATGACCCCCCTTGTGCCTCTAAAAGTAAGAGTATCTCAAGATGGCTGGGTGCACCTGGCTTTAGTCTTGACTTGTGTCCTCATATAGGAGGTAGGTACAGCCCCAAAATAGGTAAGCAGTAGTTTGGAACCCCCTTTTTATGGGGGTTCCCTAAAATTAAAAACAGGTAGATATAAAGGTCCACCATTAAGTAGGTCAATAGGTATATAGGCCCCCCTTTTTAGGGGGGAAAGGGCCTTTCCCAGAAGAGAGTTGGTTTTTTGGGCCCCCTTTTAAAGGGTATTTGGTAGCAATATTGATTCCCCATTAAACAGATGAGTAAAAAGGCCCTCCATTGGGTAGGTATATAGGCCCGCTGTAGGTAGGTAGAGAGTCTCTCTGTAGATAGATATGTATATAAACTACTGGTAGGTAGTTATATATTCCACCTGTAGCTAGATAGGTAGGTATGCCCCCCCTGTAGGTAGATAGGTAGGTATACACCACCTGTAGGTAGATCCATAGGTATATATGTCTCCTGTAGGTAGATAGGTAGGTATATGTCCTCTGTAGGCAGATAGGTAGGTATACATCCCCCTGTAGATGGTAAGTATATATGCCCCGAGTATTATTATTATTTATTTTAAAGCGCCATTGATTCCAGTGCGCTGTACATTCGAGGGGGTTACATACAAAAAAACATAATAAAAACGAGTACAATGATAAGTGTTTAAAAATGACAATTGGCATGCAGGGGGAAAGAGGGGAAACCCTACCCGCGAGGGTTTACAATCTACAAGGGGGGGGAAAAGGGGGACGGGGGGAGGGGGGGAGGGGGGGGGGAAAAAGGGGTTTGTGGGGGAAAGTGACAACAAGGTTAGTGTAGGGGTTTATAGGAAAGGGCCCTAAAAGAAATGGGTTTTCGGGGTTGCTTTTTAAAGCTGGTGAAATTTTTAGAGGGGGGGAGTTGATTTTTTGGGGGGCAGGGGTTTCCCGGGAGGTGGGGTTTAAGACGGGAGAAAGTTTGGAGACGCTTGTGTGAGGAGCTGAAAAGGGGGGAGACCCAGGGGGAAAAGGTTTCCTGTGAGGAGCGGAGATTCCCATGGGGGAAATTTTTGGGGAAATTAGGGCCAGGGGGATGTATGGAGGGGAGAGGTATGGGAGCCTTGTGGGTCTGGTTAGTAGCTTGATATGAATTCGCTGGGCAATGGGAAGCCAGTGAAGGGTTTGGGGCCAGAGGGGGAAGCAGGGGGGTAGCGGGGAGAGAGGTGGAAAAGACGGGCAGCAAAAGTTAAATTTTTGGATTGGAGGGGAGCGGGGTGCTAGCTGGGAGGTACAGAGAAGGGATGTTGCAGTATTTTCTAGGCGGGAGATGACAAGGGCAGGGGCCCCAGAATTTTTGTAGGGGTCATGTTTGGGGAAATTGAGCGGATGCGAGAGTGTTTTTCAGGTGGGGCAGCGGGCAGTGGAAAGGGTTTTGGGATGTGTGGTTTAAAAGGGATGAGCGGGGGGGTCTGGGATTACCCCAAGGAAAGCGGACTTGGGGAAAACTTTGGGTGAGCTTTGTAGAGCCGTTGCTGAGAAAGAGAGATCAGGGGCAGGGGTTTAGATTTTGGGCGGTGGGAAGATGATGATTTTCTGTTTTCTCCACATTTATTTTTTTAGGAAAACGGGGAGGAGAAGAAGGGGAAAATTTGGAGGACGCGGGTCAGGGATCCGGAGAGTAGAAAAGTGACTTTGGGGCCCGGGGAGTTTTAGAGTTGGGTATGGGTCAGCATACAGGTGGTAATGATAGCTGTGTGATGCTATGAGCTGACCGGGGCCCAAGAGGGGAAAAGAGGGGAAGAGTAAAGGCCCCCGGGGACTGCCCCTGAGGGAACCAACAAAAGAGAGGGGGGAGGGGGTTGGACGAGAATGGAGAGGGCTGAAAGCCCCCGATCAGTGGGGTTTACGAGGGAGATCCAGGGGAAAGAGAAAAGTCCGTGATCCCGGAGGGAAAGGAGAGGATTTTAGAAGGGGGGGAAATTGGTCGACAGTGTAAAAGGCCCAGGGGCAGGTCTAAGGGGAGGAGCCCCGATTTAGTGGCTTGAGGCTTTAGCAGTTTTTAGGTCATTAGTGACTTGGTTAGGGCGGTTTGGGGTTAGAGTGGGGGGGTCGGAAAAATTTGTAGTGGGTAAAGGGAAGGTTTTTTTTGGAGGAGAGGGGGGGGAAAGCTGAAGATAGACGTGTGCTCGGGGAGGTTTGGAAGAAAATGGGAGCAGTGAGAGGGGGCCCTTTGTTGGACAGAAAAGGGGGGGTAAAGGGTTTTTTTTTTTGGGGGAATCGGGGGTGATGGGTGCATGTTTAAAGGCGGGGGGGAAAATGCCAGTGGTTATTGGATAGGTTAAAGAGTGGGTGAGGGCTGGGTGTTGAAGCATTTGAGGTTTTGGGATGGGGGGGTTGTAGTGGATCAAAAACTACAGGAAAGTGAGGTTTTTTTGGGACAGAAAAGAGGAGAGTTTTTCTTGAGGGGGCCCCGGGGGGAAGAAAATTTAAAGGGGGGGGAAAAGAGCAGTTTGAAAGGGTTTAGAGGAGGGTGGGGGGGGACTGCGGGCCCTGAAGCTTTCTCTGATGTGGTTGATCTTCTAAAGGGAAAGTAAATTTGGAAAGTTTCTGTGAAAGGAGGGATGGGGGAGGAGGTGCTGGTGGACGGAGAAGAGGGGTTAAAAGGTTTTTGAATAATTGTCGGGGGGTTGTGGGCGGGGAGGATATGAGAGTGGGGGAAATAGTCCTGTTTGGGAGAAAAAGTGCGATTTAAATGTATGCAGTGATTTTTTGTTGGGCAAAGTAATCATGGAGTGAGTTTTCTTCCAGCGGTGTTCGGCAGCTCGGGAAAGCACGCCCCAGTTGTTTAGTGGAGTCTGTGTGCCCGGGTTGTCTGTTGATTTTCCCGGGTTTTTGTTGTGGGTGAGAGGAGCGGGCTGAGTAAAAGGGGGGTTTTGATTGTGTGGTTGGGAGAAAGTGGGTGGGGTGCGTCTTTGGGTTTATTAAATGGGGGAGATAGTAGAAAGAGGTGCAAAGAGAGTCGAGAGAGTGAAAGGTTGGGGGCTTGGTTTGGTTTTCCCACGGGGTGTACTGGATTGAGCAGGAGGGGGCAGGTGGGGTTTGGGAGGTGGAGAAGGTAAGCAGGTTGTGGGTCAGATTAAAGGGGTGGGGGGGTTTGAGAAGTAGTAGGGGGGGGAAAAAGAGGGTGAAGATTAGGTTTCCCGTGTGTGTCCATCTTTTGAGTGGGTCCCGAGGGGGCCCCTGGGGGAGGTCAAAAGGGGAGCCCGAGGAAAGGAGTTTGTTGGAAGGCAGAGTGGGGGGTCGATTGGGTGTTGAAAGTCTCCCATGATTTATAGGGAAAGTCGGGGGGAAAAAAAAGTGGGGGAAGCCCGGAAGCAAAAATGGTCAAGAAGGCAGTGGAGGGGCCCGGGGGGTCGGTAGACAACGCCCCCTTGGAAGGGGCGGAGGGGCGGAGATGCGGGCAGGGGTGCACCTCAAAAAGGGGAAAAGGGGAGGGGGGAAAGGGAGAGGGGTAGCGGGGACAAAGGAGCAGGGTCAGACCCGGAGGAGGCCCCCACACCTTTCCCCCATGCTTGTTACCCGGGGGAGGAGTTTGGGTAAAAATTTGGGGTCCGTTAAAAGGGGAGTGCGGCAGGGGGAGAAGACCCGTTCAGAGGGGGGCAGCCAAAGGGTTTCAGCCAGGGCCAAGGAAAGAGTAAGTTGGCGGAGTCAACAAGTATGTATGTATGATAGTTTTATTACATACAGGGCCCTTCATTCCAAAAGAGCTCCCAAGGGGGGGATAGGGGGGGAGGGGGTCAGGGGGTATGTGTTTCAGTTGAAGGGTTTGCGGAATTTGGGAGTGGTGAATCTGTTTGAGGGGGGCAGGGGGACTATGGGGGGGAATTTTACTGGGGGGGCCCCGGGTTGGGGGAATGTCCCAGAAGCCCGAAAGGGGTTTTGGGGGGGGGCAATAAGTGTGGGGAGTGGAGATTGCGATTAAAGAGGGAAAAAAAAAGCATTTGTGTTAGGGGCCAGCTGATCCCTGTGGGTGGTTTTGTCCCCGTAGATCACAGTGATCCCTGTGAGGGTTTGGGCCCTTTTAGATCATAGGGTTTATCCCTGTGGGTGGTTTTTCCCTGTTTATGGAGGGGGCTCTCTGGTGGGCAGTTGATGGAAAGGGACTCTCTGGCTGGGACAGTTGATGGGGGCACTCTCTGGCTGGGCGTTGAGGAGGCACTCTCTGGCTGGGGGACTTTTTTTTTATATGGAGGCACTCTCTGGCTGGTTTCTTATATGCAGGCGCTTCTGGGGTGGAAAAGTTGATGGAGGCACTCTTGGCTTGGGATTGTAGAGGGGGGAAATCTCTGGGTGGGCAGTTGATGGGGCACCCCTTTGGGTGGGGAAAGTTGATGGGGCACTCTTTTGGCTGGGGGAAAATTGATGGGAGGCACTCTCTGGTGGTATTGTAGATGGAGGCCTTGGGTGGGAAGGTGATGGAAGCATTTCTGGCTGGTTTCGTATTTTTGGGGGCACTTCTGGCTTGGGACTGTTATGGGGGGCCTCTTGGGTGGGCAGTTTGAATGGAGGCCCCTCTCTGGCTTGGGGATTTTAGATGGAGGACTCTCTGGCTGGGACAGTTGATGGGGGCATCTCTGGCTGGGACAGTTGATGGGGGCACTCTTGGCTGGGATTGTGATGCAGGCACCCTGGCTGGGGGGCAGGTGATGGAAACCCTTCTCTGGCTGGTACTTTTTATATGGAGGCATCTCTGGTGTTACTGTATTTTGGAGGCGGGGTTCCCGGCTGGGACATTGATGGAAAGGGACTCTCTGGCTAGTATTGTAGATGGAGGTACTTTTCTGGTGGGCAGTTGAGGAGGGATTTGGCTGGGGCAGTTTATAAAGGGACTCTTGCTATTTTCCTTGCGCTACATTGGGTGCGCGGATTGGGGCAGAGTGTCGTTATCGGGCAGGGAAACTGAACTTTTCCCGAACGTGTTGAATAAACCCGGGTAAAAAGGTTTTAGCTGGTTTTGCCCGTTTTTCATTGTAGATGGAGGGGATTCTCTGGTGGGACAGTTGATGGTGGGCCCCTCTCTGGCTTTGGGGCAGTTGGGTGAGGGACCCCTTGGTGGGGCAGTTGATGGAGGGACTCTTGGCTGGGGAAAAGTTGATGGAAAGGCACTCTCTGGCTGGGGCCGTTGTTGGGGGGCACTTCTGACTGGGGGGGAAATTTATGGAGGGGACTTCGGCCCGGTATTGTGATGGAGGGGCCCCTCTGGGTGGGGCAGGGTTTTTTTGGGGGCACCCCTCTGGCTGGGACAGTTTATAAAGGCACTCTCTGGCTGGGATAGTTGATGGAGGGGGGAGGGTCTTGTTGCGCAGTCCCCTAAGATGGTGGTTTAAGTCCCGTTACTATCCCTCAGACCACTCTATGCAGGGTGGTTTGGTGCTCCCGGGGATCCCCCAGAGTTTTGGGGTGCGCCCGGCCCGGGGTTTAGATGCAGGGCCTTTAGGGTGCACTCCCTCACGTTGTTTTTCGGTGATGGCAGGGGGGGGTGTCCAAATTATCAGCTCGGTGCCCCCCCCCCGTTAGGTTGTGGGAGCCCGCAACAGGGGGAGGGGTGTTCGCTTGGGTTTTGCGGTTGGGCCCCCTCTGCTAAGGCAGCGGTTTAAAAGGCGGCTGGGGGGTGGAGCGCAGCAATGCGGTGTAGCCGCGTGTGAAACAAAATGGCCGCTGCAGCAAACGGCAAGGCCGGCGGAGTTACCGCTGAACTCCTCCGGGGTGATGCGTGGCTTCCCGGGAAAACGGGGGAAAGCCGGGTCTGTTTCCCCCTCCCTGGGTGATCGCTCGGGGGGCCGCAAAAACAGGCGTGGCCGGAGTATGTAGGTAAACAGCTCCCTGTCGATAATTGGGTATTTATGCCCCTTGTATTATGCCCAGTGTTTCATCATTATGCTGTCTTTGCCAAGGTACAGCTCCCAGCATCTCCTAGGCCAGAAGCCTAGGGCCTAGGAGATGGGTTCTTTTTTTTTTGGGGCATAGTGGAGGGCCCGGGTTTTTAAAAGCTACAAGCATAAAAAGATAAGAAACAGTAATTAAAATCCCCCAAAACCCCAAAATTTTTTTCCCAAACTGAGTAAAAAAAGGTGGGTAAACCCGTCTTATAATGTAATCCACCCTTTCTTCTAAAAAAACTTTTTCCCCTTTTCGGGACCCCTTCGTGCCCAAAACTGTAAACAATTCCACATGTGACCTCACCAGTAATGTGTATAAATTTAAAACTATGTTTTTGTGCTGAGTACCTGTTCCTATTTTGATGCATCCAATGATTTTATTTGCATTGGCAGCAGCTGCCTTTGGCATTGGGGCACTAAATTTTAAGGGCTTTCTGTCCCGCAATATCCCCAAATCTTTTTTCATTGGGAGTTTTTTTTTCCAAGTATTTATATGATTTAGTAGATTTAAATTTTTAAATTTTTTTTTTTCTTGGGTCGGTGCATTTACCTTTCCCCTTTTTTTTTACATTAAACCCTGATATATTTTTATTTTGGGAAAGCCTCCAAAAATTTCTCAAATCCCTCAGTAAAAACTATATTTCCTTCCAACCCTTTTTGTTGATTGCCCTTTAGGGGCTTTGTATCAGCTAAAAATATTGAAATTTTACATTTTAAAGGGGTGTCCAGGTGTTATTTATCAAATAAAATTTTAAAATAATGGGGTTTTAAAATTTAAAAAAAAAAAAATTTTTACCCCACTTTGTATTTTCCCCGTTCTAGCCCTTTGGGGTTTCTCTTGGTTTTTCCCTTTTTGGTTTATTTGTTTTTTTTCCCGCAGCGGGTTTTGCTTTTCTGTTTTCCCCAACTTGTAATCACTTACAAAAGGTGATGCAAGGAAATGGTATGAAACTTCGGCTCTCAATGGCTGCGGCAGTTATGATGTAACTGTTATTTAAAAAAATAAGACCTGGACAAGCCATGTAAGCCATTTAAAAGGTCATTAAAAACGGGTTTTTAAAAAGAAAAATCCCCCAATAATAATTTAAAAATAAAATTAAAAATAATTTTTTTATTTATATTTGCCCCCAACATATTCCGAAGCATTTTCAATGTAAAACTGAACCCCGGGTTCTCCCCTTGAAATTATGACCCCCAAAAAGAGGGATGTTCCACTTTAATTCCATTCCCCCACGCCCAAAGTTGGATATTTTTTTCTTTTTTTTTTCCCCCCGTCCCCGCAAGGGCTATTTGTTTGCACCAATCTTTTATGTGGCACATTATCAACTGTCTTTCAGAAGTCCAGGGTTGCAGGCTACGACAGTTTTGGTTTACGCAACATTTAGCCTGGCATTTTCCCTGTTGAAAAAAGTTTTCCCGGGACAATTTGGGAAAAAAAATTTTCGTAACCCCCCCTAAATTTTAAAACTGAGTTGTTACTGCATCTGAATTTTAAGGGCTAGAGGATTCCGTTCTCTATAAATTTTTCTTCCCACATCAAAATTTTAGAAAGAACCAGAATGAATTTCCCCTTTTTTAAAAGGGGTCTCTTTGTGGTAAGGCTGATGTGGTCGCCAGAGCAATCTTTGATTATTATTGCATCCAAGACAAACGCAAAGAGGTTAGACCGCCATTTTAGCTTCCCTTGCTGTCTTGCCATACACGATGATAGTCATTAAGAGTGGTGGCCCGAGGTCAATGGAACATCTGTAGTTGAGCATCTGGTTCATAGCCCAAAGACGTGCAAATGGGTTTGTTGGGTTAGGCGTCCAAATTTTGAATGGAATTAATAGGCCGCCCTTTTTTATCCAAGGGGTTTTGTCCTCCGCACACCCCTTGGGTCATTTTTGTCCTCTCGCCCCAGGGCCCCCAACGTTGCGGCGTTTTCGGGCTAAGCACAAAACGAAACTTCCCGGGGTTTATAAACCAAAGGGCTTTCAAATTTAAGGATTTCAATTCCTCAGTTTTCAAGAAATGGCAATAACTGTACAATGTTAACTGGGTTTTTCAATGTTTCCGTCAAACCAACACTACCCAGATCCTCCCTTTTTTTAGGTTTCATGTGGACTGTATGCAGCTCCCACATGCTTGGAACCCGGTGCTAGAAAATGTGACCATTTGCAGATCTTAGTGAAACCAGTTACTTTCCCTTTATTTAACAAAACCTTTTCAGCTTTTCTTTTCCCCAAGTTGGGGAATTTTTAATTTTTGAGGAAATATATACATACTAGTATATGGCAAAACTGTGGTAGCACACCAAGTGCAGCCACACCAATTTCTGAGTGCAAGCAAGGACCTTAAAAAAATAATCTCACAATTTTGAAAAGTGTACACTAAGAACCTCAAATTTTCATGTATCCAAAAAATAGCAGAAATGCATTAAAATAGTCCCTATATTCATTGACTGTTTCTTAGCATTGTGCTGCTGATATTTAGTTGTATTTTAAAATAATGAGAAATAAAGACCCAAACCTTATATAGATATTACTTCTTTATTACAGTACATTATTATAGGAACTAGGCATGAAACAGTATATGACTTTTGCTAGGACCATGCCATTTATCATTACATAATTCAAAGTACTAATACAATTGATAAAATTTTTTAACAAGATCTCTGCTTGTACTAAGTAAATTGAAATATTCTAGTTAACATCCAGAGGCTGAATTTTCATGCTTACCTCAACCTTTG
The DNA here is from genome assembly GCA_025379985.1 of Phyllomedusa bahiana. Taxonomy (NCBI): domain Eukaryota; kingdom Metazoa; phylum Chordata; class Amphibia; order Anura; family Hylidae; genus Phyllomedusa; species Phyllomedusa bahiana. The sequence goes on along the minus strand of JAODAL010005394.1, from coordinate 46,351 downwards.
TTCACACAGCTGCAGTTATTTTCATTGTAGATATGAACTGTTGTTCTCGACTCCAAGAAAAAGAGAGAGATTTGTGCTGCTTCTGTGTATTGCTCACTTTGGGCTGCCTACATACAGTGTCGGATTAGGGTGTCTAGGTTCCACTAGTGGAATTTCATTCTGGGGGGCCACCAGTAGACTTTATTATGGGCCACCCAGTGGGGTTGATTCTGATGGGCCACCCTACAGCTATTGTAGTTGCCTTATACTCTGTCTCTTGCTGTTTGCCTTTCTCTCTCTGCATTTCTGTCTCTCCTAAGGATGTATAGGCAAATTAGAAGAAACTTCAGGTCTGCTAAGCGTAAGGGGCCCACTGGGGATTTCCTCTATAGCTCTGTGGGCCAGTCCCAACCTTCCTATATGTAAATTTTATCAAAAGCTGCTTTAATGTCAACCGTGTGCAACTCATGAAGAAAGTCACATATCATGAGTTGGCTTGGTGGGTATATAAGGTGTGTGATAGCCTGTCTGCACACATATTCCTCATTGTGCCATGGGTAAAACAGGCGATTAATCAGAGTTGCTAATAGGGATGAGTATTGGCTTTCACATTTTCTGTTTTATCGAAAGGGTGGACCTTGGCAGGTCGAGACGGAAACATAAAACAAACATCCTGCAACCATTGCTGGAAGAATGCAAGCTGGTATATTTTCTGTTTCATCGAAAGGGTGGACCTTGAAAAATCAGGACAGAGACAACATAAAACAAACATCCTGCAACCGTTGCTGGAAGAATACAAGCTGCTGGTGACAGTGCTATCGTTTTTGGAATGTTTTTGTGGCAATATTTGGGCCCACTCAACCATGTGGAAGGCACTGTCAACTGATTTGGGTATGCAGCCATTCTGGCAGGTCAAGTGTACTCATACATCCTGATTGTCTTCCATACAATGCCTGTAATGCTCCAGCAAGACAATGCAACATATCACATAGCTACTAACATCCAAAACGGATTAGAATAGCATGGCCTAGACTTCCAAATACTACTCTGTCCCCCTGATTCCCTAGACTTGAACCTAATTGAGCATCTGTAGGTCCACATCGATGATCATGCTGACTCTATGGATCCTTCCCCATGCACCCTCCAGCAGCTGTGGGATGCCCTGCAGTCAGCATGGCTCCAGATACCTGTGACAACCTACAGGACCTTACTGAGTCACTCCCAGCTTGTGTAGTTGCTTTCCATGCTGCACAGGCGGTTGTACTGGATATTAGCTTGTGGTCATAAAAATGTGACCACACTGTGTATGTAATAAAATGGTGTATTTGGATAGCTGGGATGTCATCTGGGTTCTTGTTAAGTAAAGTATCATAAACTAAGGTTAAATAGAACTGATAAAAAACAACACAAAATAATCGAAAACAATCACATTAAGCTGTCTTCCATGGCTTGGTATGAAGTAATTCATTTCATACTTTCCTTTGTTAGCGAACTTCTTTCTTTTCATTTTCCATTGTTTATAACAAAGCGCCAAGAATGAGATTACGTTTCAGAAAGCAAAATCACAAACACAAACAGTAGAAAGTAAACCAAATCAATCATTAAACAGAACTCCTCACATGTAAACCTCTCAGTAAACCAAGTCTTCATACAATGCACATTCCCATCATGTAATGTATGCTTGCTCTGCTAAAAATCATGGGACATGCTTTGTAAGAAGATGATTTACACCTAAGGGACTGAAACAAGAGTCAGCAATTGTCTGTTACATAATATCTTGTGAAGGGAAATGTAGAAGTGCTGTGAGGTCAAGTATTTGTTATAATGCAAATGAAATTTAATATTGTTATGCATTTTTATTGATTGTTTAGGGAAAACATAGAAATGATTGTTTGTATTGTATTTCTTCGTAGTATCACCAACTTTTTGCAACACTATCCGAAGGTTTAAATCTCCGAAGAGGCCACCCCTACTATGTTTTCGTATAACTAAGCTTTCCATTAACAAAATGCCATTTATGTGAAGTGTAAACTAAACTTGGTGCCTTATATACGTCTCTTCTTACTTCCTTTTGTAAGTGTATGAAAGAGATGGAATGTAAAGCGCTAGTGGCATCTATTGTAGGTATTTCCTGACAAAATTTACATATCCTGTCAAAGAGGATATCACTAAAATACAGGCAGTCCTCGACTTACACCGTTCCGACTTACATCTGTCACCTAGTTACAAACGGAGACTTATGAGGCATGGTGGCACTTGTAGTTCCATGTTCCACAGAAGAGAGTAGCTGTAGAACACCAAGTTCCACCATGCTACAGCAGCACATGTGGTGAAAATGAGGTGAAATCTTCTTAACAGGGTCATAGGCAGCAAAACAAATGTAAAAACCCTTCCTTGCTCTATCCAAAATGAAAAAAAAACCCTTTTGTGCTGGAGTTACAATTAATAAATCTACCTGTTCTGACTTACATACAAATTCAACTTAAGAACAAACCTACAGTCCCTATCCCGTTCGTAACCCGGGGACTACTTGTACTCCCCTTAGAAATTCCCCAATGCTTACATGCTGATTGTTTAGTAAGACGCAGACATTATGGGCGGCATGTATGAAATTTGGGGTGTAAACGCCAAATTTAATGCGCATAATAATAGCCTAGAATACACCTGATTTATGAACCCACTCTACAGCGCATTCTAGCGCTTGTACAACATTTCTGGCTCAGGTAAACCACTTTGAAAGTGGTTTACCTATTCCAGCAGTAATGCGCCTAGAAATGCCGTAGCGAAGCTATAAATCTAAAGCTTCATATGGTTCTAGTGCGCCCCGCCTCCCGCACGCCCCCGAAATCTGGTGCATTACAAAGTGCCGCAGGCCTATGTAATGTGCCTGATAATGGCGTGCAGGACTTTCAAAAATGTAGCGCATGGGGCTGTGCCTGATACCGGGCTGAAAAGATGCCAGATATTTTGCGCAGCCCCGCCCATGCATGCCGCCCTATGTGTCATACTCAACATTTGACGGAGACAGCCAATCACTTGCCGCAGTATGAATAACACGTCACCATTGTCAGCACAGACGTGTTGGCATACAAGCAGTGGAGAATTTGACAACCCTCCTGCTTCTTCTAGTAGACTCACGAAAAACATATTACAAAAGGCACAGTGTTTATTCACACCACACCCTGAAAATAGTTGTTTATGGGCATATCAGAGCCATTCCTGAGCAGACCAGGGGAACTCCTGGGGAGGGGCTAAAATTGACTTGTGACTAGATTTCCTACCTGCCAACTTTCCTGCTTCTTCTATGAGACTCTTGGAAAACAGAAGGCAAAAGGGGCAAGAATTACTGAAACCCAACCCTGAAAATGGAGATATTACTGCCATTCATGGGCAGACCAGGGGAGCTCCTGGGCAGGGCTAAAATTTCTCAGAATTGGGAGATAAAAGGTTGTAAATAATGCTATTTTTAGAGAGCTGTAGGGTTTATGCAGAATTTTTGATACTATCTGAAACCAGTTTAAGGCAACTTTCACACTTGCATATTTAGGTCAGCATTTTGTATCAGTATTTATATGAATTTGATTTCTTCCAGAAGATATATTTCATACTGGCCTAACCAGAGTCCCCTCCAAAGGAAAGATTCACCTGTTTCAGGGTTGGAACATTGCCTGATAAATACTTCTCCATACCACCATCTTTTCAATGAGAATTTGCATTTCCTGAGCTAAATCAGTATGTGTAATCGAAAATCATAAAGTGTTCCAAAACAAGGAAGAGGCAGAAATTTTTCCATTAGACTTTTTCTTTGTTTGTACTACAGTTCTAGTTTTGGCTTAAACATACTGATGTAAAAATACTGGCCAAATACTGCCATGAGAATGTGCAAGAAAGGACATCAAAGCTGATTTACTAAAAGACCAATTGGAACTATACATTTTGGGGAGAAAACAAGTACCTGGAAATATAAATAAAAAAAAAAACAGATAGTACCTGTCACGTCAAGTGAGCCCTAACTGGATCTCAACCCCCTGATGGTAGAAAACGTGTAATAAACACTGTCAGGAGCAAAGTACAAAGTCAGGAAACTAGCCGAGGTCAGGAGCACAAACAGAGGTGAGATACATGAAATAATAGAAGTAACAAACACTGGGGAAATATGGGCAAGCCAGAAACTATCACAGTTACAGTAGACAGATCCAGGTTTAAATGGAGTGCCCAGAAACTGCCCCCATAGCTGAGTGATGCTGCCCTCTGGCCCACCTACTGGCCTGTGTGACAACCCCCCTCTCCAGAGTGGCTGCATGCCTGTCACTCCCGAAGCCTCCAGCATAACATCTCCTTGGGTGTGGACGCAAACCTGGAGAATGAACAGGTGCAAAGTGTTGCTTCCTGCAGTATGGAAGCTGATCAGGTAATTAAGTTCTGATAGTACCAAGTAGGTTCTATGGGCAGCACACACTCACATAGCAAATCTCACTTGCTGTACTGTTTTGTTTTTTTGAAATCATAAGTGCTCATAAACCATGTCATACGTTGTTCCATTTAATAGACTAATATCTGTTCACGGGTTTGACTATAAGGGGGGTGCAGAGGTAGCATTTTCACCTGGACTATAGCTCATGGACAACAACAGTATCAAAATGGTCCATTCTGCATTAGGGGCCAGTAATTTTAAAGGGATTGTGCCATCATAGATATTGATGGCATATTGATAGGTTATGCCATCAATGTCAGATAGGTGTGGGTTCCACCTCTGGGATCTTCACCTATATTTAGGACGGGCCCTGGAAAATCCTGTTCTGAATGGAGATGTGACTGTTCAAATGTGGTCCTTAGCCATGCACTTCAGGGGGTTTCCCCATACAGCGAAGCAAACCATCTGTGTCACCTGTACATTAGAATCCCAGGGGAAAAGGGGGCCTCTTCCCCTTCTCCATTCAGTATGGGAGTTTCGGGGGTCCGTTCTGGAGATAGATGGGACCCTATGGCATTAATGGCATATAATATCGATATGCCATCAATGTCTATGATGGCAAAATCCTTTTGAATTATGCCTCTATATTGATTCCAACTGTTTCAGAACAAGGATAGATGTCTACTTTGTAGTTTATCCACTGCACTTGTTTGGCCATTACTAGTGTAAATTTACAGCACCATTTCCGCATGTTTTGCAATGCTATGACATTAGAACCATACTGTACATAGCTAAAATTTCTTGATAAATTGGAATTAGCATGGTGGCTTTTACCTATAGTCAACTATGGCAGACCTTCTTTTGAGCCTTGGTTTTTTTTGCTGATTAAAAACCCCGTTGGGTGCGTGGCTTTGAAACTTTTTTCCTCCATTAAGGATTTTGGGTGGTGACTTAATTTTGTCCCCGGGTTCATGGGTAGGGATTTGGTTTTTTGGCTTCCCTTAAAAGGGGGGGAATTTGTTTGTTAAAGGGGGGGAACGTTTGTTTTTTAAATTAACTCCAGCACAAAAAGGTTTTTTTTTTTGTTTTGGGGCAGAGCAGGGAAGGGTTTTTACATTTTTTTTGCGTCTGTGCCCTGTTTTTGAAGATTTCACCTCATTTTGACCTCTTGTGTATTTTTATGCTCGCACTTGTCATTCCACAGCTACTATCTGCTGTGGAACATGGAACTACAAGTGCCAGCATGCCCCATAAGTCTCCGTTTGTAAGTCGGAATGGTGTAAGTTGGGGACTGCCTGTAATAGTTAGAATGCACTGTGTGGAGTGGGCTCCGCTCATACTATTCGATCAGGCGGCTGCCAGGCATATTCAATTTGCCCAACACAAATGCAATGCAATTTTTTTTGGAAATATAACTGCTGCATTTCACAAGTTATTAGACTCCACATTATTCACTGTAAAACTTCCAACAGACAAGCAAAACCATAGGAAATGATAAAAGAAATCATCACTTTCTCTCTATAAATATTATCTGTTCACATTTGAATAGAATGTTGAACAAAATAATTAATATTATTTAGAAAATCATGCAATCATTCAACTCCGTGGTTTTAAATACAAAGTGCATAGATATGGTCATTTCTCGTGTTATGTGAAGTGGCTGTAAAACACATGGGACTGGTTGAATAGTTTTATGTGTAAGTGATATGTTAGAATATGAAGCAAAATTATACTTCTGCTCAGATTTCTGTACCTCCAGAGACGGAGAACATTCACATCTGCAATGTGGTATCTATAGACTAGAAAGCGGTCACATTCTGCAACAGACGAAGGTCTGAGACTCTTGTTAGCTGCTGCGAGATAATTTTGCCAAATTAATCACATGAAAGAATAAACTTTTATTACTCACTAGTCACTGAACCTTAGCATTCTTCCAAAAACATTAGTTAAATGATTTTCAGCACAATATGCTTGTAATGCATTTTGACCGTTCCCTTGTTTGCATTTTAGCTATAAGTGTTGACAGATTCGATTAGAAAAAGCTATGTATGTGCTCATGAGAAACATATAACATATGATACTTGCGATTACAACTTTGGATACTAGAAAAGCTTTTAAGATATCATCCAATTAATAAATCAAAAATGAAGAAGAAATTACCTATAATTAATAGAAGCAAAAAGGATTGAAAAGACCCATTAAGAAGGAACCTATAAAATATGTCATGTTAACATTAAGTCATGCTGTCAGCCCGTATGAGGCTCTATCCCATATAAAACAGAGAAGTCACATTATAATTAACTGAGCTGTTTCTGCATCATTGAGAATAAACAGCTGTCTGTGGTAAACCTGTAAATTCAAGGGGACATTAAGTGAAGACAATATGCATTGGTTTGAGACCAGCAGTATTCATGGATTGGAATACTGGCCAAGGATTCTACTATGTTAATCACATGGTGACAACACTCACGACTATCACATCTGTTGAGGGAGTTGTTAAGTTTGAGATTGGAACCTGTTTGAAGAATCACATACCTGGAGTAAATTTGTGCATATGTCCACCTGCCCACTGCATAGGTTTTATTCTGATAACATGCTTGGAAAACAATCAGGATTCTGGGGTACCTTATGAAAATTTGCTGAGTTAAACATGATGTTGAATAGGGCTTACTGCCAGATCAGTCATGGCTAGCCAGCATTTCTGATAATATATATTTCGCTCTATCTTATGCAAATAATCATCCAAAGGTTCACTTTGCCTTTGGAGCCTTCAGGAAGAAATATATACTGTACCTGTAGAAAACATATTCATTTGCCCACTTGTCTATTAAATCATAGGGGGACATGTATGAACTTCGGCGTGTCGAAGTACATTGATTCACGTTTTTTTTTATGAAAACTGCGCCTGATGTATGCCGGTGGCCGAAGTGCGCTCATAAATGCGGTGTAAACTTTGACGCCTCCGGCTCAGACAGACCACATTGAAATAGGTCTGCCTGTCGGAGCGGTAATGCGCCTCACTTGCCGACCCGCATTCATACATGCGTCAAAGTCTTCGAATGCTGTGCGTCCCGCCCCAGAACGCCCCTTCATGTTAGGCGCAAAGTGGTAAAGCTTTCGCAGAATATGCCTAACACATAGGGTAGGTGCATCTGACAGCGGAGCTGGCACAGTGAGGTACATTATGCGCCAGAAAAGAAGTGAAAAGCACGATCATACATGTCCCCCATACTGTCTATTATATGTGAGCCTAGATATTATGTACAAAATATTGCTTAAAATCTTATGAATACTTGCAGAGTCAAATTATAATTTAATATAACATAACACATAGGGACTAGGCACCTGCCACTGAACAACATTGCAGTCTCGAAAGTGCATCTGGATTTCCCTGCAGTCTCCCTGTCCTGTGTTCTGCTGTAAAATTGTAAGGTTACAGGGCTAGAATCCATCTTGTCACTCTACTTTTTTTCTCTTTGTTCAAGTACATCCACTCTAATGTGGCACAGTCTATGACTAACCTGAACTTCCTCCCCAATAGATAGTACTTACGTGACTCCAAAGTCCATCTGATGGCCAAACACTCCTCTTCAACCACCGCATAATTTTTGTCATGCAGATTTAACTTGCAACTTAGATACATTATGGGATGTTCCACCTCATCGCTGACCTGTTACAAAATGGCTCCTATACCTGCCTCAGATGCCTCAGTCTGTACCGCAAACTCCCTCTTAGGCTATGTTCACACGGCTTAATTGCGGGACGTAATTACGCCCCGCAATTACGCCGCGTGGACGGGGGTGGGGCGGGAGCGGGGGAGTGAGCGGGGAGCCGGCACTTCGCCGGCCCATAGACAATCACTGCTAGCGGCGCGTATACGCCACTAGAAAGTAACATGTCAATTATCTCCCCGCCCGGCGAACGTAATCCATAGTTCTCTATGAGAACTGTGAATTACCGTAATGAATGGGCCGTTTTCGGCCCGTAATTGGCGCACTTCGGCGCGTAATTACGGACCGAAATACGGCCCATTTTAAACCGTGTGAACATGCCTTTAAAGTTAGTAGTGACTAGTATGGCTGTGAACACAGAGCTTCCTTTAAGGTCTGAAACGCCTTCTCTGCTTCAGGGCTCCATTTCACCATAACTGATTCTTTACCCTTGGTAACGTCAGTCAAGGGAACTGCTGTGGCCGCAAAATTAAACCATCTTTAATACCCCATGATGCCCAAGAATGCACTCACTTTATATAAAAATATATAATATCCCAAAAATATAAAAGTATCTCCTATAAAATGTATTTGAAATTAATAGAATCTAAAACTAATTTTACATTAAATAACCAACTGATGATGTTGTTTAGATTTTTATATTTTTAATTTTTACTACATTAAATTTGAAATGTATTTTTGCTGCTGTCACCCTTTATTCTAAATACAGCAAGAGCCAGCACACTACGGGTCTGGCTGGGACCTGTGGTCCACCAAGCAAGCTCAGTACGATTGTTTCTATTCACTGACATGCTATCCTAATGACTTTTCTTTTATTTCCAGCCTATCTATAGCCTTTATACATGTTTGGGGCATTACTAATGCGCCTAGGTTCCGTAATGCGCCAAACAAATAGGCGAGGTGCAATGAACTTTAGACACCATTTATGAACGCACAAAAACCACTTTAATACATTCAGCTGCATCTGACACTGAAAAACAGATGCGAAAATGAACTTCGACGCAACTAGTTCCATACATGTCTCCCTTAAAGTGTTAAAGTTTTTCTCAGTAAAAAGATAAGATCAGAGACCGAGAAGCTCAGTCCTGCTGATAAGACACGGCAGGGAGGGACATCTCTAACCCAGCCATGAGAGGTGGTTGGTAACTAGAGAAGATGGTGTAAACAAGCAGGAGATAGTAACTGCTTTAACTCTGTAATTAAAGGGGCTGTCTCACTACACTGATTTATCTTACCTCAGTCCTGTTTTCTTGGTTTCATTTTTAATTGAGGCGTGTTTACTGACTTCTACTAGGCTGCAGTAGAAGCCAGGTCTGTAGCTATAGCAACCAGTGCTGGCAGTCTATCATGAGAGATTGAACTGGTCTGTAGCTATAGCGACCTGAGGAGCTGACGCAGCCCATAAAAGAGGGGATATCTCAGAATAGGTAGGACACTGTTAATAGACACGTATTGCAAAGTGACTTGTTTTTTGCAAGATTTTTAACATAAAAAGCAATCCTTGTAGTGAAACAACCCCTTTAAGCAAAATTGGAGCAGCACTGTATTTGCTCATAGTGTTTTTTCCCCTATCTTTGCCTACATGTTTATAGTTAATCAATGAAATGGGAATATTCTGTTTAATTGAAGTAAACAGCTGAATAATCCCAAGTGTTAGATTTTGCACTGAATGGCACACAAGCACTAACACTGGGAACGCTGCAGACACTTAATCATTTAAAGGTTTTTCAACTTAGTTTGCTCTCAAAAGAATCTCCAGTAAAAGAAGTAACAAGACATATGGGGGATTTAAAATGTCTTGCAATGTTCAGTAGGGACAAAAATGTTAAACCTTTGGCAGGAGAGTCAATCTTTTGGCAGTTTGTTGAAGAGAAATGTCACTGTACAGAGCAATTAATGTGAAAACGCTAGTAGACACAAACACATTTTCTTTACTGATATTTTCTTAAAGAAAGTGCCATTATTCCAGGGTTTAAACGGTAGCATTTAGTTGAGGCAAGAGGAAAGTCAAATGGTATGTGACATTTTTATTTTTGTTTTCATATTATAAAATGTCTCTCCACACCATACGTCTTTATGCTGAAACATGTTGGGATAGCGAATTGCGTTAATGTTTTTAACTTTTTTTTTGCTTAGCCTGGAACTACATACTGCAGATGCACCTGGTCACTACACGTGATACACCAATTCCAGATACAACCTCTTGCATAGTGCATAGATACCTGCTGGTCACTAGTTAGTTGTCCAGATATCTTGCTTTACCGATTAGTCGTAGCTGTATAGCACAATAGGTGCATAGATAGTGATCTGACTACTTACCCTGTTTCCCCGAAAATAAGACAGCGTCTTATATTAATTTTTACTCCTAAAGAAGCACTATGTCTTATTTTCAGGGGATGTCTTATTTTTCCACAAATAAATTATAGCATGCTATACTAGTGTGTGTTTATATATATCTTAAAGTTTTGAGTCACAAACCATAGGATATATGTATGAAAAGGAGCCAGTGACTTATCTCAAAGGATGGCAAATGTGGCATGCTGGGACTTGTAGAACTAGAAGTTCCAGCATGCCCCATCAGCCATCTTGTAAGATGTCTGAGTGTGTGTGTGTTAGTATCATTGCTCTGTTCTCTCCCCTCTTCCCTAAATTACTTACATGTACTTTCTGTCTCCTGTCCTGGGATGTTCGGGACTTGTGGTGACATCACAGTCACATGACCTCCCTGCACAGGTCCTTCAATACTCAGGTGCTACAACAATATGTCCCAGGGTCGCTTCTTCGGGTGAGCAGGGCTTGGGAACACCCGCCCCCTCCCCCCACCTTTCTCTCTGCCCACCCTTAGGGACGGCCCTCTGTATAAGGAGCTGCAGCAATGATTTCCGCTATGTCTTATTTTTGGGGAGTGCCTTATATTAGGGAATTCAACAAAATCTCTGCTATGTCTTACTTTCGGGGAAACACGGTAGGTATTATCTAGAAAGCCTGTTATAGCGCATTAGGTACATAGATAATGATCTCATTACTTAGGTGTTATCTAGAGAGCTTATTATAGCGCAGAAGACACATAGCTATAATTCTGCAGGCATATCATGTATATTTATCTAACATTAGGTACTGGACAGTTTATAGGGAGTACCAGACACTTTATTATTTTAACAGCATCCAAAGAGTCTGTTATAGCGCATTAGGCGCAAAGATAGTGCTCTTATTACTTAAAGGGGTTGTCTCACTACAAAAATTGCTTTTTATGTTAAAGATCTTGCAAAAACAAGTCACTTTGCAATATGTGTCTATTAACAGTGTCCTCCCTATTCTGAGATATTCCCTCTTGTATGGGCTGCATCAGCTCCTCAGGTCGCTATAGCTACAGACCTGTTTGATCTCTCCTGATAGGCTGTCATCACTGGTTGCTATAGCTACAGACCTGGCTTGTACTGCAGCCTAGTAGAAGCCAGTAAACACGCCCCTGAATTCAAAATGAAACCAAGAAAACAGGACTGAGGTAAGATGAATCAATGTAGTGAGACAACCCCTTTAAACGGATGTTCTCTCCATGCTGTTTTGAAGAGCCACTGCTAACTTCAGACACACACTTTCTGCTTAGGCTGTGGGTGGTACTACAGCAGTGATTGGCATTTTAGCTCTGCTATTCCTAGCTGTTATTTTAACATAGGTGCAGGAGGTTTGTAAATTGTTGTGCACAAGGCTACGGAGCTCAAAAGGGTTAACGTTTGTCTGTAACAAAGATAAAAAGCTCCTATGTTGGAGATAACGAACAGCATGGAGTGAGGTCCCCATAGTAAGACAAGGCTGCTGGAAAAATGAAAGCAGAGAGAGGTGGTCAGTAACCTAGGGAAGCTTGTGTAAACAAGCAGGAGATAAAATCTAATCTATCTCCTAAACAAAGCAGAATTAGCACAGCATTGTTATCTTTGCCTTTGTAGTCAGGAATTCACTCTTGTTAGCCTGATTTCCCTTATGCTTTGCCCATACTGTTGTAAATCCCCTGAGGAAGTGTGACGGGGTCGCCCTTATCGGGGCGGGCACCCTGTGTTGTAGGTAATTAGGACTCCTTGACCTTACCCATCCTGTATCCATTTATTCATGTATCCAGATATTTTGTCAAGCATTTATGTGGGAGCATTACATATTTGATTCAAGTTCTTGCCTCTATGGATGTCTGTAAGATCATGATTCATTTTTTTCTTGTTTTTTGTAGTCCATTGTTACTATTTGGCATCACTAATATGTTGGTTTTTATCAGGAATATATTAAAAGTTAGGTTTTAAATATACTTCTATTTTCTGTTGTGATAGTTTTGTCTTTGGCCTAAGCAAATAGTATTGAGATCTCAAAGTTATGCGCACAGAGCCTGGTGAAACACAGAGTCATTTTGGTAGGTACTGCACATGCCGCTGTATGGTGCCTTTGCACAGCATCATTTCTAGGGAATGAAATAAGGCTGTGTGACTGAGCTCAAAAGTTTGGAGAGTGCACCTTAACATGTACTGATAAAGAAAGTGGTTTATTATATAATAAAACCATGACTTTACTATCACCAAACAAAGAACAGCAAACCTTCATTTTTGGTGATACTGTAGTGAGAAAATGGAGGCACACTGAAAATACACATTTTAAACCTCTGATTTATTGTTATATTAATGAAAGCCATGGAAATAGCAATACTCAACTCATCAGAGACTACAAATCTGCTGTATACAGCTCATAAAGAAAACCTTTGGGAGTTATACATCCGCTGTTATTATAATTTAGCAATATTATACATTCTAATGAACTCAGAGAACAATAAAATATTGAAAACAGTTGTATTTATATGTGACCCTACAATGAATTATACTCAAGAATTGTGCCAAATCCGTGCACTTTAGAGACTTTGTCCCAAAGCTGTGCCGTATGTGCTTTGACCCCCTGCGAGGACTAGATTGTGTTATTTTACTCATGCTACTTGAATGGATATAGTTCATTGAGGTTAGAGGAATGTCCAATAAGTGTTCTATTGGGACTATGGAAAATACAAATAATGAATAACAACAAATCTACTGCTGTTACGTGGAATAAAATGAATTCTAATAAGAAATGTGCATCCACTGTTGTGTTCTTCTATGAACAAGAACAACAGGCAAAAATGCTCAAGTAGGAAGACACTGTGAGATGACCTGTTAAATAAGCAGGAGCTATGATAGGATGTTTCTTCAGTCAAGGTATAATCCAAAATACTATTGTGGAATTGTATCAGGTTCAAGCAACCCCTTAAACCCATAATTCGATCTAAGGGCGACATGTATGATTTAGAATTTTTGCCGCATTACACTCTATGTCCATACGAAGTTTGCCGCATTAAGCTCTATGTAATGCGCCAAAAATCTGTCGTATTCTACACTCTTCTATATCTATTTAGAACTCTGGTGTCGGCACAAAGTAAAAAAAAAGTACGCATTCGAATTCATACATGTCGCCCTAAGTGTTTAATTGTACATTTTGGGTGGGTCTGGCCCAACAATTTAATATATGACCTCGTATTCTAAATTGTAAAAATGACAGCAATTAACAAATTTGGTTGGACGGCAAGAAGAGGCATTAGTGTAACTGGGATGATGTCTGCAAAAAAAGCCCCAAATTCATATTTTGAGCATCTGATTTCAATTTATGTAGTTTGTCAAATTAGTCTTCATAAGGATTACTCAGATTTCAATATCTAAACTAGACTTCAAGAATGGCGGCATCTAATGGAAAAGAAGTAGAAGAAAATTTTGTAATGATCATAATTTTTAAGACGACAAATGAAAGTGAGTGAGTCTTTTTCATGTCATTCCAGTAATCATAGTGAAAGAACTTTATTAGATTAAACATGACCAAAATTAAAGACCTTCTTTACTTTCTTTACAAAACGGGGCAGAAAGTTTGCTACAATAAGTATGTCTGCTTATGGAGCACCTGACCCATTTGATAGAGGGCCCATGCTGCAGTGGCACGAAGGGAAATTGAACACAATCTGTTTCACATAGTGGCATAGGAAGAGAAGGGCGGAGGGTGGTCCGCCTTTGGTGGCCACTTCCTTTGCAGCAGGCCTGATCCCGCTGCATCTTTTCAACTGTATGAGGATCCTTAGGAGTAAGCAACACAGGCGGCAGCATGATACTGCAATGTTATTACACTTCCTGTGCCACTACGTCTCCTAGGTCAGAGGCCTAAGGCTTAGGCCCTAGTCTTCTAACCAAGGAGATGCCGGGAACAGAGTCCCAGCATAGACAGTGTGATAACATTATACCACTCACGCTGAAATCAAATTCCCATAGCTAGTTGTTTGGCTGGAGAGGTATTATTTTTTTTATTTTTGTCTACTATTCAGAGGGGCCTATATACCTATCTATATACCTACAGAGGGCATATATACCTACTTATCTACCTACTGGTGCATAAAAGTCACATATCTCAGACCTATGTTCCTTCCTATCTCCCTACAGGGGTCATATATACCTTCCTATCTACAGGGGGTGTATACCTAGTTATTAAATTACAGCGGGAATATATACCTACCTATCTACCTATAGGGGGGAATAAATACCTGCTACCCATCTGGAAAGCATATATACATACTTATTTAATTACTGGGGGTTTATACAACTCCCTATCTACCTACAGGGGTATATATGCTTACCAATCTAACCACAGGGGGTGCGTATACCTACCTATCTACCTACATAACTAAACACCAGAAAAAAGCACTTAATACCCAAAATAGTATAAAAATATACAAATCTTTATTCACAAATAAGAATACAAAATCATTTTAAGGGCGCGTTCACACGGCATAGGACAAAACCGGACGGTATTTGTCCTGTTTTGCGCCCGTCCCCACGGCCACGAGGGGGACAGCTTTTCTCCGCGATGAGCGGAGAAGAGCCCTCCCCCCTCCCATTGAGAAGCACAGATTCCGTCCGGTTTTCGGACGGAAGATGGTGCTTGCTCAATGTTTTGCCGCCGGACCGCCGGCGGCAAAACCGCCGGGCGGAAAACCTGTGCAGTGGGGACTGCTGCACGGGTTTTCCATAGAGCACAATTGTGCTCATTTTCGGACGTTTTTTCAGGCGGTCTGAAAAACCGCAAACCGGCTGAAAAACCGTCCGAAAACCCTTACCGTGGGGACATGCCCTAAAGCAAAAAATAAACATAAATAAATATATACTAGGGACAACAAACTAACAAGTAAGCAGGATGGAAACAAGTGGAGTCAGTTAATCAACATGATGTATCTCAAAACATCATTTTATAGATATCAGCAACTAAGGCTAAATCATATAACAGAGATACTATCACCATAATGTAACAATAAGAGTCAATTACCCATAGTGGACGACTCAGAACCTGTTTGCACCTGTACCCCTACAGGTAGACATATACTACTTACCTATTTGCATACAGGGGAGCGTATATCCACCTATTTATCCACCTATTTACCTACAGGAACCTATATATCTATCTACATACAGAGGGCATATACCTACCTATAAGGGGCCACTATACCTACCTAGATGGGGACATTTACCTATCTACAGGGGGCTTATACTGTATATCTCCCTTCCTAAGAAGGTCTATATACCTACTTAATTGGGGGCGTTCATAACTACATACTTTTTGGAAGGCCCTTTATTTTTCTACCTTTCTTCCTACCTTTCTGAGATGGATGGAGAAGAAAAGGAAAAGAGAACGACTAATCAGAGTGAGTCCCTGGATGTCAGTGGTTATTTTGCTTCTGTGTTATGCTACATAATTACTGTCATGTAATGGTGACCTGAGCTGGCATCTGAACCACTCTGGTCTCTATATAGTTGTGTTGTAGGATATATCAGCGCTTGTATATTGTTAGCGGACACTTGTTCCTAATTGTAAAAGTGAGTGCACATCTGTTCCTGACCCTGTGATTATGGGGTTTCACTTTTACTTTTTTGCTTGTGTTTATACTATTGTTTATTTTAGAGAGTGGCATGGTGGATATTGTCTGGGGGCTGGTGGCGGTTAGTGCCAAGGCGGCTTTTTAGTCTTAAAACTTGTCCCGCAAATATAAAACCCTCACACAGCTCCATGGACATAAAAGTAAAAAAAAAAAGCTTTGTCTCTTTGAATATAGTAACATAAAAACAGGATTTTTGAAAGTGACAAATATGATTTAGAAGTTTGAGGAGGGGCATGTAAAAAGAGGCGTGGTGTAAAAAGTGGGGGTGTGGTCTATGAAACGAGGTTGTAAACTTAGTAACAGCCCCGGGTGGCAAATGATCTAGCTACGCCATCCTCTGTAATAAGCTCATTCTTAGGGAAGTACAATCCCTTTAAAGCAGGGGGTCACCAACATATATATGGACCAGACCACGTCATAAAGTGGGGGTTGCACGGGAACAGGAGCCACAACACCAAGTTTCCAGTTTTACCGGTCCAGAGAACGTTAAAGAGCGAGCGACGTTTCTAGGCTGTGCCGGAGTTGGAAAGGCAGGACAGCTGATTGGTGGAGCAGAGATAATTCTCGAGCTGGCCACGGTTATAAAGCTAAGGTGTGCCACTTTAACGGTATTACATTCAAAGACAGCATGGGATGAAGTCTCCCACCCTTCCTCCTATTTTGCGTTGCTAACTAGTATGGTTCGCTAGTTGGACATATAATTAAAGTAATTGCTATATTATACACTGTTATATAATTTCATATGATTTTAACTGGATATATTAAATATACATTACCTTAATAAATACTTCCGTCATTTCAACCAAATAATTTTGTGTGCCGCCATCTTATTAGAAATGTATGTATAAGGTGGGCTCTCTGTCCGTGACCCTAAGGCTATCATCTGTTGGGCACTGGGCGCTAGTGCTCCTGAGACGTTCTTGGGGCAGATGACAAGGGCAAAAGGAGGTGAATGCCGATCCAAGCTGTTTAACCCCTTAGATACCATGGTCAATAGCGTTCTTGGCATAAAAGGGACTAGACAGAAGGAAAGGGTTCCCTTTGTCCTCCTTTGGCAACCCACAATCACACAGCCAGAGGCCTAAAACAGCATCCGGACTGTCTGTGACGTAGGCCTGCCAGGGCTTGACAGGCTGACCGACACTTAGAATAATACATTGCAGCACAGTCAGGTACTGCAAATTATTATAACAGTGATCAATTGATCATCAGTCCAGTCTCATATTAGAACAAGAAAAAAAGAAAAGAAACAACAACCTTTCTACATAAAAGAAATAAAATAAAACTTATCACATATATTGGCATTGTATTGTGGCAAATTTAAAAGGAATGCGGCCTGTCGACTTCCAATTTTTTGTCTATATGGCCAAGTTACTTGCCCGAGTTTAAGACCCCCGCTATAAAGTATCTGTTTCATGGAACATGCTGATTCGAAATCCTGACTGCTTCCATAGCTTTAAGACCAGAAAAATAAAAAGAGGCATAACTTAAACAAAAGATTCACCTTGAAGCTATTTTCATGAATGTTTTAGGAAATTGCATTCATACAAATTCCTTTATATATTATCCAAATTGCTCCTTGAATGAGCATCAGCTATTACAGTTATAGAGTATAAAGTAGAGAGTATGAGTACAAAATGAGATTCCCAATGACTTTTCTAAAGGCATTGAAAGTAGAACCCAGGTGATATTCACAGACAGATGTAATCTTTGAATGCAGAGAGGCATGTAGAGAGAGGGGGGCATGGAGAGTGTAACAGATGGGAGCCTGGTGAGTAGTCTATGAGATAGATGGGGCCATGGAGAACAGTCTGTGTAACAAATAGGAGCATGGGGAACAATCTCTGTGAGAAGAGGCATGGGGAGCAGCCTATATGAGATATAGACATGAGAACTGTCTGTGTAAAGGGGGTGAAACATGGGAAGCAGTCTGTGTAACTGGTGGGGAGGGGTTAACTTGGGGAGCATTCTCTGTAAGGCTCTGTTCACACGGCAGTAATTGTGGGACGTATTTCGCCTGCAATTACGCCGTGTGCTCGGGAGCTGGACGCCGGCCCCATAGACATTTATTATTCACAGCGCGTATACGCCGTGAATAAATGACATGTCACTTCTCTCCCCGCTCGCCGTATTGTGTGAGCATGGAGAGGAGACGTAATCCATAGTTCTCTATGAGATCTGTGGATCACCATAATACTGGGACGTATCTCGCCCCATATTTCGCGCAGTACGGTGTGAAATACAGGGCGAGTTATGTCCCATTTTAAGCCGTGTCAACATAGCCTAAGAATGAGAAGGGGAATGTCTATCCAATACAATCCAACAGGGACAATGATGGATCCTGGAGAGTTAGGTAACCCTCTGGTCACAAGTAAAAACATTAACTCACTCTCTCTAGCTTAGACTACAACTATGGATACTGAAATTAACCCCTTTCACTGTCCAAGTCCACCAGGATATTTCCTTCTGTAGACCCAGGGATTTTTCCATAAACCCATTAAGGATTCAGAAATGTTAACTCTAGCCCACATTTTCTATCATCAGGGGTCTGTTTGTTTGTCTAACAGATCGCCAACTGTGGCGACTTTTTAGCAGTATATACGTCTGTTTTTCATTTTGCTGCTTATTATATACTTGGAGAAATATCCCCCCTGAAGAACTGTACTGCAGATGGGGAAACGCGTTGGAGTTCATTTTCCCTTGGATTACGCAGCGATTTTGTTTGTTTCCTATTTAGTGTTAGTTTGTGAACCAGGGTATAGCCACCGATAGGTGGGGTCGTCCCTTTCGGGATGGGGTTCTTGCCTTTAGGAAGGGTTTTGTAGGGACTGGTAGGGTATCCGTTTTTTAAAAACATATTTAGTGCTTGGATACATTGGATCTGGATATACATGTTTGCACCATGTGCGCATATTCATATGCCAGACTCCGGTCACGTGAGTAATGTCACCTTAATTTTCTGTACTTCTTTATGATATGTAATATATATTTCGCTGGCTCACAACTAAAAAGAGGATACGTATTTTGTTTGAAAGAAATTTGCTATTGTATTTTCAGAAATCAAATTAAAATTGTTTAGCAAATATTAAAATGTTAAGTTTTAGCTGTATATTGTGGTGGATAGGTTAAAAAACAACGGTTTGTTCCCTTTTTAGGAGACTTTCATGGTTGGTTTCAGAAATGTTAACTTGCCATTGTTTTTAATCACCCATATTACAAGGAACATTGCGCCCTCGTCCGCATAGCCTAATTACTCTATGCGGCCGAGGAGCTGTCGGAGGAGCATCCTGGTGCTGGCGGCTGATGAGTCACCTGCCCTGTCGGCAAAAAAACAACGCTCGGGGGGGGGGCCCAAAGGGGGAGAGTCAGTATTTTTGTCCCTTTTTTTTGCCGTTATTTCCTGGGAAGCATATATACCTGCCTAACTAAGGGGCTATATCTATATACCCCTTATGAGGGAACATATATCTATAACCTCCTAACTGAGGGGAGATATAGCTATATACCACCTACTGAGGGAAACATATATCTCATAACCTGCCTAACTGAGGGGGGGCATATATCTATATACCTGCCTAACTGAGGGGAGATATAGCTATATACCTACCTTACTGAGGGAACATATATCTACATACCTGCCTAACTGAGGGGACATATATCTATATACCTGCCTTACTGAGGGGACATATATCTATATACCTGCCTTACTGAGGGGAGCTGTATATATCTTCGTTACTGCTGGGACATATCTATGTCCCTGACTTACTGTGGGGATATATATCTATATACCTGTCTTACTGAGAGGAGCTGTATATACCTGCCTTACTGTGGGGACATTTATATATATACCGTCTTACTGAGAGGACATATCTATATACCTGCCTTACTGACGAGTTGTATATACCTGCCTTATTGAGGGGACATATATCTATATACCTGCCTGAGGGAACCTATATCTATATACCTGCCTTACTGAGGGGAGCTGTACATACCTGCCTTACTGAGGGGACCTATATCTATATACCTGCCTTACTGAGGGGACATATATCTAAATACCTGCCTTACTGAGGGGAGCTGCATATACCTGCCTTCTTGAGGGGACATCAGGGGCATAGCTACAGGGGGTGCAGTGGTAGCAGTCGCTACCGGGCCCTGCAGCTTGAGGGGGCCCCAAGAGCCCTTCTGCTTCATAAGAAGATACCATCATTGTAAGTGGCATATGGTAGATGGGGGGCCTATTTCACTTTTTGCATATGGTAGATGGGGGGCCCCGGAGCTTCAAGTTACGCCTCTGGGGGACATATCTATATACCTGCTTTACTGAGTGGAGCTATATATACCTGCCTTACTGAGGGGAGCTTTATGTACCTGCCTTACCGAGGGGACATATCTATTTACCTGCTTTACTGAGGGGACATATCTATATACATGCCTTACTGAGGTGAGCTATATATACCTGCCTTACTGAGGGGACAGAGTAAGTTTCCACAAAAATAAACCCCAAAAAAGGATTTTTTAATTTTTTTTAATTAGTCCAGCCCTCTAAAACCATCTCAACTTCTAATGCGGCCTCATGAAAAATTAATCTCCCACCCCTGGTATAAAGGCATTATATTGGCCTTGTACAGTATAGTATCATTGGTGTTTGTATAGTGTGTTTTATAGGAAAACATTATGAAAGTAATATTTAATCAATATTAGATGGTAGTATTTAGTCATGTTGTAGTTGTATTATTTGCTAACCACAGCTGTATATAAATCTTTTAGTTTTTTCGATGAATGGCCTTGGGGCTTGTGCTTCTGATTTTGTTAAGACCCTTGCAACCAGGGCCGCCATCAGAACTTTTGGGGCCCCGTACAGCTGGAGTGTCTGGGCCGCCCCTCTGTTGCCCCGCCCATCACTCAGCCCCCCCAGCGCCGCCCCCCACCCATCGTTCTGCGCTCCAAGCTCCACCTATCGCTCCACACCCCCCAGCTAAACCACTCCCACCACTCCCGGCCGGACCCTTCTGCATCCCACTGCCCCGCAACCACCACCACCCCAGATAAAGAAAAACATTTTTCTGGGGCTTACAAGAAGAAAAATACAATTGCGCCATTGTTTTTGGATTTTACAATGTACAGTTTAGCTGTATTTTGTGGGTTAATACATATACAAGGGCCAGCAAATACCACCACATGATCACATGTCACCACTTTGTTAATGACCAAACCAAAATATCCAGACCAATATTGCCCAACAACAAAATACAAAGACCAAATAATACCGCTAAATAGCAAAAAATATATTGACTAACACCACCATAATGTTACTGACCAAATCAGCATACCAATACCAAGACCAATAACATTAAACGACAACAATATACAAGCACCTAATAATACCACCACATTATCACTAAATATCAACCATTACACCAAAACCATACGTCCTCCATACAGTGACCCTATAGTGGTAGATACCAGGTACACAGGTGCTTTGCAAATAGTTTACTTACATTTATGGCCACAAAGGTGACGTTTTGTCTGATGAGTCGTTCACTTTCCCTTCTCTTCTCTGTTCGGTCGAGACCACCATGGCTTCCTCCATCCACCACTCGTCCCTGCAGAATTTACAACACAAACACCTGAGACTCCCTCACTTTTTTTTATCATTTTCCCACCTGTGTGCCCCCCTCATGTACAAACTCCCCATCCATACTGGCCCAACTGCTAAACATTACCCCCTGGTAACAAGGCCCCCAGAGTGGGTAGGCAATTAGATTACCAGCCCCCCCGTCAGTAATTAGGTACATATGGGCCTCCGGGCGGTAGCTAGGTAGCTTAGGATCTCCTATGGCTAGCTACATAGGTTTGGGCCCCCCCTGTGAGTAGCTAGGTAGCTTGGAGTCTCCTGTCGGTAGCTAGGTAGCTTGGGGCCCCCGCTGTAGCTTAGGGCCCCCTGTAGGTAGCTCTCTCCGTAGTTTAGGGCCTCTGCGGGTAGTTAAGGACTCCCTGTAGGTTAGGGCCCCTCTGTACCTTAGGGACTCCTTAGTAGTTAAGGGCCCCCTCTGTAGGGTAGGGCCCCCTCCTTTAGTGTTAGGGCCCCCTCAGTAGGATAGGACCCCCTCCTTTAGTGTTATGGCCACCCCTGTAGGATAGGGCCCCTCTGTAGGATAGGGCCCCCTCTGTAGGATAGAGGCCCCTCTGTAGGATAGCGGCCCCCTCTGTAGGATAGGATCCCCTCCTTTAGTGTTCGGGCCCCCTCTGTAGGATGGGGCCCCCTCCATTAGTGTTACAGCCCCCTCTGTAGGATAGAGGCCCCTCTGTAGGATAGGGCCCCCTCTGTAGCATAGGGCCCCTCTGTAGGATAGAGGCCCCTCTGTAGGATAGGCCCCCTCTGTAGCATAGGGCCCCCTCTGTAGGATAGAGGCCCCTCTGTAGCATAGGGCCACCTCCTTTAATGTTAGGGTCCCCTCCTTTAATGTTAGGGCCCCCTCGGTACTAATTTAGGGCTCCCCTGTAGGTAAGTACTCACCTTGCCACGCTCCCCCGGCGTCTCCGTCCGCTCCTGGCCCCAAGCCCGCTGATTTAGGCTTGGGGCCGAGGACAAGAAGCTCGGCAGGCATTGCGATGACGTCACTCACATCGCGCCGCCTGCAGAGCTATGTACGACAGGAGCAGGGAGCGCATAGCTCTCCGTGCTCCACTGTACATCTTAATGGTATGCGCGTCGCACATGAAGCAAGGGGCGGAGCCTTCCGCCGGCGGCGGGCCCCCCCTGGCTTCACAAACCATCCGGGCCTGGTAGGGCAGTACCGGTTGTACTGCCCTATCAGCGGCCCTGCTTGCAACACCCGTATAGATCAGCACTGCTGCAGCTGTCTGCACCCCAAATTTATGAATTGATCGAATGTGACCTTGTTACAACATTTCGGCATTTGGGGCCCCTGTACACCTACACTATGGCATTACCATGACTGTTATTTCTGTGCATGTTACTTTACTTTGGTCATTAACCATGTACAATGACATAACTATATTTATTATTGCTGTGCATTCCTGAGATACTACTGACATGAGAAATTAATTTGGGCAGTATCTATGGATATCTGTTATTAACTATAAAAAAAATTCTTTGCAATGAAATTAAGGTGTGCATTTTCAGGGGGTTATGTAAATAAGGTGCAAAGGCTGCAGTGGCTTCTCTGAATTTGTGTCTTAGGTTGCCATACAGTTTAACTGCCACATAATTGGATACCAGTAACATAGATTGCATGTACAATTAAGGGGTCCTGATTAGAGATCGGCGTATTTCTCAAAAATTCGTTTCGCCAAGTTGGGAATTTTCCGTCAAAATTCTTTCCCCCGAATTTTTTTTTGCAGGAATGCGTTACAAAAAAGGCTTTTTCCTGGTGAGAGAGCCTGTAGGGTTTAAAAACATTGTCCATGTAAAAATATGTTTAGGGGGCGGGGTTTTGGGTTTCATACAATGTGGTTTTAGTTGACAGCAGAGAAGGCGTACATTTTTCTAGGGCAGTTACTGTGGAAAAAACTGACCAAATATAAAGGGGGAAATGCAGCCTGAAAGGTAATGTCAGTGAAAGGGGGAAAAGAACCGGCTGGGGGCCCAGATCCTACATCGCGTCAAAACGCATCCTTTTTCACTGCATCAGATGATTCCCAGATTATGAAAAACCTGCTTGTTAAACGCTGATAATGTAGAGCCCCCCTCGAAAGGTGGAGGGGTGTTGGCAGTAATTTTGGTTTATGTACTGATATGGGCCCTTTCCTTTCATTTTAGTGTTGTTTAATCAGTCAATAATCCATCAGCATTGATAAAGCCAAAAAAAACAGGGTTGATCCAAAAAAAGAGATGGGTTTTTTTATGTCTTTTTTGTTCGTATCCTCTGCTTTTTTGGGTACTAATCATAATCCTTATACTGAGAGTAGCACAAGAAGGTTTAGAGGTGGCAGCACATCACTGCCCACAGAGTGGCCAATGACAGTTTGAGAAGGTGGCAGCCATCAGTAAGGCCACAGAGTGGCACAATCACAGAGCGTTGAAGTGGCACTCCAAAACACTAGACACAGAGGTGGCCAAATGACAGGGTGAGAAGGTGGCAGCAATTCAGTAGGCCACAGAGTAGCACAATCACAAAGTGTGGAGGTGGCAGCAACATCACTAGACCGCAGAGTGACAAATGACAGGTTTAGAAGGTGGCAGCAACATTAGTAGGCCACAGAGTGGCACAATGACAGGGTTGAGAAGGTGGCAGCACCATCAGTAGGCCACAGAGTGGCACAATGGACAGGTTGAGAAGGGTGGCAGCAAACATCCAGTAGGGCCACAGAGTGGCACAATGGCAGTTAAGAAGGTGACAGCAACATCCTTAGACCACAGAGTGGCAATTGACAGGTTGAAAGGTGGCAGCAACATCACTAGCCACAGAGTGGCACACACACAGGCAAGGAGGTGGCAGGCAGCATACAGCATCTGAGGTCGGAGAGTGGCACAATGACAAATTTGGAGGTGGCAGCACCATGAGTAGGCCACAGAGTGCACAATGACACAGCGTGGAGGTGGCCAGCAGCATGAGTAGGCCACAGGAATAGTCACAAAAGAGCACAGTGTGGAGATGGGTGGCAATACCAGTCCCTGGTAAAGATGGTGGGTGGCAGATGGAGCAGCTGGCAGCAGATGTGTGGTATTAGGCAGGTGGCAGCATCAGAATAGTGGCTGAGGCAGGTAGTTTGAATCAAGACTCATTTCTTAAAGTTTTGGTGAGACGTCATGGCTGATCTAATCTGATGGCATAAGGCATTGGTGTGTGGAAAATCCAGGCTGATCCACGCCTGATTCATCTTGACAAAGGTGAGTCTCTCCACATTTCGGGTGGACAAGCGAGTTCAGCTTGGAGTAACTATGGCCCCTATCGCACTGAACACCCGCTCTGATGCCACACTTCTGGCCGTGCAGGACAGCTTCTCCAGTGCAAACTCGCAACGTTGCGGCCACACATTCCAGTTTGGCTGCCAGTAGTCCAGCGGCATCTTCTACCTGGGATGGCTGAGTGCTGTTCCATAGTAAGCCACCTCCTGTTGGTTCAGGGTCTGCTCCAGGTCCTTGCTGCTGCTGGTGAGTGCCCTCCTCACTAGGCGGGGTGAAGGAAGCTGACTCATCAGCACTCCAGACTTAGGCTGCTGCTGATGAAGTGTACTGTTCCTACCCCCCCCCCCCATTCCCCCCACCCTCCCCTCAGCAGCCGTGGCCCAGTGGTAGTGAGCGATGAGGAACCCTTCTGTGTCAAGACCTGCCAGAGGATGGACGATGCCGCACATAGGAGCTGCCAAACTGATACATGGATTTCTCTATAGTACGTGAGTTTCTCCTTCCTCTCGGCAGGTGGTAAAAAGGCTCCCATTTTGGACCGGTAGTGAGTGTCCAAGAGGGGGGAGAGCCAGAAGTCATCCCTCTGCCAGATGGTGACTATTCAGCTGTCACTAGCCAGGCAAATCAGCATGCTGCGTGCATCTGTGCAAGTGACATGAGGGGACTTCCCTGCATCAATTCTCACTGTATACTGACCGGTGTCTCGTGGGTCATCTGCTCTTCTTTCCTCTACTCCTCCTGCTTGCCTCCTGCTCCTCCTCTCCTGTCTCCTGAGTAGAAAAACCACTAATTTCGCCAGACACTGCTTGTGCTCCAATGTCCTCCTCCTCCAGTTCAACCCCCACCGGACTCACGTGGCCGTGAGGTGTAGACGCCACGTCTCCAGTCCCCTGACCAGACAGATTTTGCAGCATCTGTTCCAGTATATGAAGCAGTGGATATGCAGTATTCATCCTGTGTCCTGGTGACTGAACAAAATAATGTGGCCTCCTCAAAGGGACTAGCAAACGGCAGGTGCCTCGCAGCATGACTGCCACTGACTGACATCAAATTACACAGGGAGTATCCTGTCCGCTTGGAATCATCAAAAAAATTGTTATATGCCTTTCTCTGGTCCATAGAGTCGGCATATCAGCCTATGTTGTGGGAGGCCGTTCTTGCGGCTGCAGCTCAAGGAGGGTGCTTTGCTTTTTAGAATGGATGAAGTCATGCAAGTTTCCTGGCCATTTTTTGAATGTCTTGCAAGTGGGTGGAAGACTTCAGGAACTGTTTGAACAACCAGGTTGACTAGTCAACCCAATCAAGAACCATTGGGTTGCTGGTTAAACACACGGCCGCTAGATGACAACGAAGTTCTGGCCTCACGGAGGTCACCCTGCTGCAAATCCCCTTTCTGTGACTGCGACCTGTGCCTGCTCCAGGGAACGTTTGTGCCTGCCACTCGCAGTGAGGGGCCTGCCACCTCTCTGTCTGTCATTACTGTTTGATCAAAAATGTACAGTCCTCTGTTTATTGAATATGTCTGTATATGTAAAACAAACACCCTGTATTACCCTAATCAAGAGGTTAAATAAGCCTTGGGTATTAAATACCCTAACAGAAAAACATCAGCTGTAATTTAGGCATATATGGGAGAACAAAATTCAGACACCCTGTATTTTTACTCCAAATTACAATGCAACAAGAGGTTTAAATTTACCCTTGGTATGAAATAACCCTACTGAAACACCAGATGTAAATTAGCGGTATATGTGGAGAAAAACAATACAGACAACCCTGTATTTACTCCAAATTACCACACATTCAAGAGGTTAAATTATTCCTTGGGTTCTTAAATAACCTACTGAAAACCCAGAATGTAATTTTAGGCTGTATATGGGAGAATATAATATACATGCACCCTGTATTTTTGTCCAATTTTCTATCAAATGCAAGAGGTTAAATTAAGCCTTTGGGTATGAAATACCCTACAGATAAAAAACAGATGTAATTTAGGGCATATATATGACAAAAAAATAAAGACCCACCCTGTATTTTAGTACAAATTAAACCCACATCAAGGAGGTTAAAAATTAGCTTTTGGGATTAAATACCCTACAGAACAACCAGATGTACATTAGGCATATATGGGGCAGAAGTACATCCACCCTGGACTTTAGGGAGAATAACCCACACTTGTGATGGTCTTCCCCCCCATTCGCTGATAAAACGAGTTTGTTTTATAATAAGTTCAATACACAAGAAAAAACAAAAAAATAACCAACCACTGACCAACTCAGTATAAGTTTATCAACAACAAGTAGTCAGAGAAACCAAGTTTAATAAAATAATTTTATTTTTAATCAAAAAGATTTTAAAACAAACACCTACACCAAATTATAAGGGTAAATTCGAAAAATGGGATTAACACACACCAAAAGGGTATTACATCAGTAATTAAAAATAGCTGCCAAGATCCTTATCCACGTGAAGAATATATGTGAAATATATCGTTTTTATAGAAAATTATATCCAAACATCATTACTTAAATATAAGGATGAATATATTAAAGTGCAAATATATATATAGTATATAAACAATACCCTTTTGGTGTGTGTTAATCCCCATTTTTCGTATTTTACCTTATGAATTTTTGTATGGTGTTTTTTAAAATCTTTTTGAGTAATAAATAAAATTATTTTATTAAACTTGGTTTCTCTGACTACTTGTTGTTTATAATAAGTTCAGTATAGTGCAGCAGCAGCAGATAGATGCTTATGACAGGACACACAGTGAGAAGTATGAGAATTAAATGGCACCCCGAAATTTAAGGGCTTTGGGGGTGTACAAAGGCCCGCCTCTCTGATTGGCTTCATGTCTGCACATGTCATTGGGGGTGTTCCTTTTTCATCCAGAGTTCCTCCCCCATTAAGCCAGGTTCAGGGCCATTTTAAAAAAAAAAGCCTTCATTCCCGGGGGACTCCATAAATTTGGGCTTCGGCAAAACCGAAGTTTTCCTGAAATTAAAAACGAATTCCACTCGTTAAATCAATTCCCCCATCTCTAATAACAAGTATAGATCATTAACTACTTGGAGTCAGAATAATAGCATATTATAATGAACACATTGGAAGCTGATCGCATATACTGTCCTACAGGCAATCAGCATTTGCAGGTCTGTTCCAGACCTTCCCTGTATCGAATGGAATACAATGTCTTTCAATGTCACTTCTAAACTTCTTGTTTTCTCACATACAGGGGGTGCTGGGTGAGCGATTCTTCATTGGCCTTTTAATATACACTTGTCTGTTTTTTGGGTTTTTCATTCTCACCTTCCCCTCGTCGGTCCTGAGAGCTTCAAACCTTATCATAACTTCTTTGTGGATGTCTCTTCTTCAGCCAACTCCTCGTTTTGGTGGGTCTTAAACAAACCTGGAATGGGAAACTATGGTTTCCACTGCTGTCAAATTTTAAAAATACTGGGGTCCTTTTTGCAACAAAGTGTGTGTGTCCCCCTTTCTTCTCCTAAATCGACCAAGGCCTCAGCCATTGATAGTTTATGGTTACTTATAAAAGGGGGGACTTGTATTTTAAAAATACAGTCCAAGCTAAGGGTAAGGTATTTTAGTATGGCAGGAGATGATGCACAGATTGGTATACATATTTAAAAATGTAATATCTAATAATTAATTTGAAGTTCTGCTTGTTCTTGCCCTAGGAGTCTAGTGGACGGTCCTAATCAGTGGTTGACAGCCTTTGAGGTATCAGTGTGCCTACATACAGTAGTTAGCTGTCCATCACTGAGAGAAGAATCCCAACTCTTAACTCAAGAACGAGCAGAGAATTTAAGTAATGTACTAGGCTAAATAGTATCCAAAAAATATGTATATTAATCTGCTTAGCTCCTTCTGCTTTATAAAAAAAACTGCCTGCAGATTGGATCGAATTTTCAAATTGATTGGTTCCCTTTAAGTACTAGGAGTCTTGCTAACATTGAAGGACCCTAAAGAGACTATGATTTAAGTTGTCTCACCCTCTTGGCAAAGTGATGCTAACTGATGATAACCTCCATATACTATAGTGTTATATAAATTTTCCACTCTCTTGCACTTTTCTTGATTTCAGATCTCTGTGGGGGCGTTTGCAGGCATCTAAAAGTTCCTCTTCCTCTGTGCATTTGCTGGATGTCTTTTGAAAGCTCCTTCTCTTCCTGACTGTCCGAAACCGCAAGCTTGAAAATTTTAGAACTCTCAACGCTCTCATTTCCCATATGCCGGGGGCTGATTGGGTTTTGGAATCCCCCGCCATCATAATGTTGTATCAGGTTTAATCCAGACAAATTGGCAAAAGAAACCCCAGTAATTCTGCCAGTGAATCTAGAGAAATTTAGGTTCAATAAGGCCAATAACCCTCCCAAATGCCCCCCCCTTTACAGTTGGGAAAAGAAATTTTGGGAAAAAAAGGCAAAGCTTGAGCTTTTAAAAAGAGAAATTATTTATCCACATGCTATGCCATACATTTCTGATAGAAGCAGAGCTCACCTTGGGGGCCTGCAACTGTGTTGAGAATGGGGTTCACTTATTCCCCCACTACAATTCCCCAAAACTGGGGAAAAGCTACAATAAGTGGAAGGGGGCTGTGCTTGAATGACTCTCTATGTTTACTTCTATTGAGAGCCACACATGTTTGGCCATCTCTTTCCATTCTCTGAGGCTGTAGCACCAACAAGTTTGGGGTAAGGAGACCTATGTTCTCATAATAAGAGGGGACCCACATCATTCAGATGTATTGTCATAGATGTACAAACTTAGAATACTCACTTAAGCCCTCAAAAAACCCAAAATTTAAAACTATCTGAATGGGCTGAGTGACATCACTAGTCCACACTCAAGAGCCCAAGATGTCTCTTAGTCCACCCTCCATTAAGGCTTTCGATGTGGTGGTGACAACGTCCCTGGTTTCTCTCCTTGTGTGAGAGAAGACAGATAAAGTAATGAAAGATAAGAGAGACTAGTTGGGTTTTTCTTCTTATTTTCCTGTAGTTGCTGGCTCAAAATAAGTCACATCTGGAGTTTCCTTGGGTCGATCTGCTTTTTTTAATTTCTGTGGTAATGTGCACCCTCAGCACCCTTATCTTATTAAATTGTAACTCACTTTCTTTGTCTATGATTCCCTCATTATTTTAAAATTTTCACTTTCTTGGTCCTACATTTCTGGGTCCTAAAGAAAAAGTTGCATTTTTAAATTTAAAAGTATCCACTTAAAAAAAAATACCCGGTGAGCCCCAGACCGAAAAATCTTAATGGCTGTCAGTCAAGAGTCAAGCTTTACTTTTGATTAACATTAGCTATATAGTTATCGAGTATATAAATATATACATGAATAGCACCATTACAATATATGGTTCTGGCATTTTTTTATTTTCTTTATCTTTTAAAAAAAAATTCAACTGTGTATTATAGAAAAAATTCCATTTTGCTACTTCCAACAGCAATAGTGCGTTAGATCTGTTATTTCCCATGTGTCTAGAGCACAATGTTATTATGCCATTTAAAATGATCAGTAACTAAATTATTGTGTTGTAATGTATAGCCTTTAGTAATTTGTGTATGGTTACCCCCTAATCTAATTTGTCTTAAATTTAGGGGCACTGAAGTACATTGGGAAAGGGCATAGATTTATTCATACAGTAGGAAGGCAGAAAACTTTAAAGCGGTCAGCTGACATTTATAGTCTACAAAGGAATGGGGTGTAATAAAGCTTGGCACCGATTAAGGGTTAAAATTTCAGGTTAAAGTTGGAAAATAGCTAATATAATTTTTTCCTTGTGCCCCCTCCCTGCAGCCTGCTGACATTTAAGGCCCTGTCCCACTTTCATATTGGGGGGTACATGGATTATTGGTCTCTTCCAGTTCGGATCGAGCTCCCTTGTTGCATCTTATATCTTCACCATCTGCAACAGTTTCCAAGGATTGTACATCTTCCTTGTGCATTGTCTGCTCAACAATCAGGTCATATGACTTTCATTGGCTATAATTTCCACAATTATGCCAAAATGATGGCAGTATGACATTTGGAATGAGAGATTCTTGTAATATCTGTGTCTCTTCCCCCAAAATTTTGGTTTTGGGGAAAATAGAAAGGATTCCGCAGGTTTTCTTTTAAAAGTCCCCGTCAGGGGCACAGTGTCTGGGGAAATTACCCATTACTATAAGACCAGTAAGTCTTAGCAGTATCTAAGCCCCCACTTTCTCCTGAGGTATAGCAGTAATATTTTGATCTTGATCATTATAGTTGTAGGTTCCTATGTCCATTTAGAAAAAAAAGCCACAGCGATGGCAATCAGCTCACACAGTCATCCGATAAGCAGTCATTCGGCAGGGGCACAGCAAAGCAGAGTCTGTGCCTGTGAGAATTCCAATGAGAACCTTAAAGCTAGCTTCTACCACTGAATGATGCAGATTTAAAACAAATAATATTTATTATAATTATTTTTTAAATGATCCATTAATCATAAAAAGCAAAAATGTAAACAAGGATGAGAAAAACTAACGCGTTTCAGATATGAAACTTATCCTTATTAGTAGCCTGTATAATGGAACTAAAGGAACTAATGTTTAGAAAATTGGAATTTTCTAAAAATTTAAACTTTTAGAAAAAAAAGCCTTAATAATGGTATGTAATCTCGTGCTTTATATTTGAAGGGGTTGTCTCACTACAAGGATTGCTTTTTATGTTAAAGATCTTGCAAAAAAAAGTCACTTTGCAATATGAATCCATTAACAGTGTCTTACCTATTCCTGGGGTTCCCATCTTGCATGGGGTGCTTCAGCCTCAGGTCGCTGTAGCTCCCAGACCTGTTTGATCTATCCTGATAGACTGTCAGCAACTGGTTTGCTATAGCTACAGACCTGACTTCTACTGCAGCCTAGTAGAAGCCAGTAAACGCCCCTGAATTCAAAATGAAACCAAGAAAACAGGACTGAGGTAAGAGGAATCAATGTAGTGAGACAACCCCTTTAAGCCCCAGTGGAATTCTCGTTTCTAAATTAAAGATCCACCGCGACTCCCTACTGAGTAGTTATCTATGTAGATCTCCTCCTCTTGTGGAATGAACTACCTTTTCAATGCCACAAAATAAGAATGAAGATAAATCCCCAGCATGTACTTCCTGAAAATGTTTTGAAACCATGGAGGATTTGAAACAGCCATGCCTCAAAGAGTCCGACAAATGCCTCCTGATCTTGATCTTTAGGAGACCAGTTGTGCAACCAACATACTGGATTTTACAAGAAGTACAAGCAATTAATTATATCATAAAATTTACGGTTACAATTGATGTAACTTTTAATAAAGTATTTTTTGTTGGTAACATAAGATGTGAATTTTGTTGTTCTTTATGCATACTTATATGCTGTACATTGTCCATAATTGTAATAACCTTTAGGTCCCAACCAAGATCTCTTGTTGTTACTGGAACTATCAAATAGGCTGGGAGATGGTAGCGTGCCTAATGTTATAGCCTTCCTTGGAACAAACCTGATTTTATTCTGTAATAGGTTTTGCATGTGTGGGGTGAACAGAAGCAGCAAATGTTTTTAATAATAGAGACAATCATTTGTAGTTGTAAGTTATAGTTGGTTGGAAACGTAATACTGTCTGTTTTCTCTCTTTTTTTGTAATTGTGCTGCTCTCTCAAACGATTTTTTCCGTTTACACCATGAATTTTGTTTTTTGATGCTGATATGATATTGGCAGGATACGAACGTTGTGTTATTCTGTCACAAACCAAATGACAGAACTCCCAGATCCATTCTGAGACAGAGCAGTATAAAAGCAGTATATCTAACCCCCGATGAGTCAGCTTTTGAAGGTGGATACTTCTCAAATGTAGCGGCTGGGTAGTGGATCCGCCGGACCACCGCAAGCGATGATAGTTAAGCCACGCCAGGGAATGGAATCTAAGTAGCCCCCGGTTTTCACCAGAGCCCGCCGCAAAAGCGGGATGGACTTGCTGCGGCGTAAGGCTAAACCAGGTCGGTTTCCCCCCCGACGTGACTCGCTTGCGGTAGCGGCGAGGTGCAGCGAGGTAAAAGAAGCGTAGTCCGGGAATCGTAGTCGTGGGGGTGGCAGAAGGTCAGGGGGAGCGGCAATGGTTCGTGGTCGTGGACAGGCAGGAAGGTCCCGGGCAGGCGGCAGAGGTTCTGAGTCGGGAAAACGTAGCAAGAGGTCTGGTAAAACGGTAGGGCAGAACACACTTAGGGAACGCTTTAGCTAAGGCACGAGGAAAACATGGGAATCCAGCAGGGAAGTGAGTGGGTGCAACACTTATATGGGGGGAAGCCCCCGGAATTTACCCAAATTTTCCGGGCCCCTGTCCCTTTAAAGTTTTTAAAACGCCCGGGGGCGCATTCCGGCCGGCAGGGACGGGGGCCGGGGCCGGGAAAGGGGAGGGAAAGGTGAGTGGAGGGATGGGGGGGCCCCCAGGGGAACCGGCAGTGCGGTCCGCGGGGCCCCCGGGGTCCCCGTGGGGGGCCCCCGCCGGGGGGGAACCGGGGGGTTTCGACCGGGGCCCCCGACCTAAGACCGCGGCAAAAACCCGTTACATTTACCCCCCCCCTTGGGGCCCCCCCAAAATTTTTTTTGGGCCCGGGCAAAAATTTTCTGGGGGTTTGAGGCCCCAAATTTAAAGGGAATTGAATTCCGGTTTTCCCGGATTTTCCCCCCTAGGCCCAAAAGCCCCCCCCAATCCCGAGGATAAAAATGTTCCCCTCGGGCCTTTTTAAAATATTTTAAAAGGGCCCTTTTACCTGGGAAAGAGGGTCAGTGGATTGGGGAAAAACTGGGGAAGGCGAACATTTTTTCCCAAAGAAACGGTTCGCACCAGAGGTTTAAAAGGGGGGGGACACTTTAAAAAATGCGTTTTGGATCCGGAGAGATGGGGGCCCAAAACAGAGCTTTTTATGTCCAGGGTTAAAATTGCCGAAAAAAATTAAAGGGTTTCCGGGGGGAAGCAAAGGGCCGGGTTTTAAAGGATTGGGACCTTCAGGGAAATATCTTTGAAGAGACCCAAAAAAATTTGGGTTTCCAAAAGGAAGAAATGTCGGGGCAGGTTTTTCTCCCTTTTGTACCTGGGGACTTAATACGGGCGGGGGGGCCCAAAGGTAGAAAAAATGTGCGTTTTCCTCCCCAGATGCCCTTTGGGATATCCCGAACCTGGTTTTTGGAAAAGGGGGGAAAACCCCCCGGGAGTTAGGAGGGCGGGAAAGGGGGGGGGGGGGGGGTGCGGGGGTGGGGGCCCCATGGGTTCCCCCAAAGAACGGGGGGGAGCCGGCC
Organism: Phyllomedusa bahiana; assembly: GCA_025379985.1. Classification (NCBI taxonomy): domain Eukaryota; kingdom Metazoa; phylum Chordata; class Amphibia; order Anura; family Hylidae; genus Phyllomedusa; species Phyllomedusa bahiana. Next base: position 12,061 of record JAODAL010005394.1, on the reverse strand, counting down.
CAAGCATCCGGCCCCAAAAGGGGGTTTTATGAATTTGGGCCCCGGGAGCAGCTGGGGGTCCATTTTGGTTCCTAAAGGTTCCGGGACACAAAAGTGACGCGGTTTTCTCCCGGGTTTGGGGGTTCCCACCCTCTAAACCTGCCCTTTGGGAAAAGAGGGTAAAGGGGCCGATGAAAATTTCCAAAATTGACTTGCAGATGGGGGGCAAACCACCCCAAAAAAGGGGGAAAAAAAATTGAAAACGGGGTCGGGGGGGACAAGGTGTGGGGGGGCCCGGCCCATAAGCCGGGGAGGACATGCCGGAAGAAAAGACTAGCCAATTGGGGGGCAAACGGCAGGCCAGGGAGGGCCCAAAGTGGGCATCTTTGAAAAAACCGGTTTCTGTCACCCCCCGGGATAAACCGAATTCCCAGAGGGATGGTAGATCCTTTGACGAAGCCCCATGCTATTTTGGGGTCCATGGGATTTCAGGCACAGGGCAGGGAGGGCAAGGGGGCCCAAAGGGGGCCCTGTGGCGGGGGGACCTTGTTCCGAGCAAAAAGTGGGACACGGCGGGGTGTAGCCCTTTTGACATCCTGTGCTAGAGTCGGCCCCCCCAGTATGCCGCAGATCAATGCAAAAGACTTCCGAGTTTCCAGGAAAACCCCACCCACATGGGGAGCTAGGGCCCAACCCAGAATTTTCCCTCCGGGTTTTGCCGGCGGAAAGAACTTTCTTCCCAGTAGGGATGTTTTTGGGGGGGAAACCTGGGGGCCAGGGAAACCAACGTTGGGGGAGAGGGATTTTGTTGGGGGACAGGGGTTTCTTCACCAAAAAACGTCCGGGCCCCCAACGAGAGAGGGCTTTCCCCCCCTTGACGTTTTTTCTCGCAGGGCCGGAAATGTATATGAAATTTCAAACCTTTGGAAAAAAAAAAGGGGACCCCCGGGCTTGGCGGGGGTTTTTAGACTTTGGGGGCCGGTTGAAATTTAAAAAAATTTTTGGGGGTTCCTTTAAAAGATGTTGTTTGGGGATGGGAGCCCCCTAAAAGCAGATGTCGCCACTCCTTTTGGGAAATTTGGGGCCCAAAGGGTTTTCCCCGGGGTCCCCAAGGGATAGTTTCGTCGGGCCGACAAAAAAGGGTTTTTTGGGGGGAAAAAAAAAAACCCCTCTTTGTGGGGAAAAAACCTTGTTTTGGGGAGTTTTTCTCTGGGGTGGGGGGGGGGGGGAAAACCCCCCATGCCCCACGGAAGGGGCCCATCCCCCCTTTTCCCCCAAGGGGGAAAGGGGGCCTTGGGAAAATTCGGGCCCGGGGGCCAAGGGGGACGGGAAAAGGGCTGTGGAAAAAGGCCCCGTCTTTTTTTTTCCAAAAAAAAAGGGGCCCTTCTGGGCCCTCCGGGGCCCCGGCCCTCGGGTTCGCATTTTTCCCTGGGTAAGGGCCACGTTTGGGGAGCCAAAAAAGGGGGGGGAATGGGGGAAAAAAAAAAATTGTCGGAAAAATATTTTGCAAAAAGGCCCAGGAAGCGCTAAAAATTGGGGCCCAAAAGGGGACCAAAGGGGGGGAAACGGGGGCCAAACCTGAAAATACCCCCGTAAAGGGGGGGGTTTTGCTGGGCCCCTTTCCTTTGGGGGCCTTCGGGTCGGGGGATAGGTGCCAAAGGTGTTGCGGCCCAGCTTTTGCCTTAAAGATAAAAATTTTTCTTCCACGATAAAAAAATAAAAAAAAGGAAAAAACCATTGTACCCTGGATTTTAAAATAAAAAATCGGGATAAAAAAAACAATTTTTTAACCCCTCCATAGTTTTTTTTTATATGTTTTAGGGGGATGGGGGATGTTTCATTCATTTATTTTTCACAGAAAAAAGGCCAAATAAATTTTTTTTTTTGGGGGGTTGTACTTTTTTTGGGGGCCCAAATTTCAGAAAAAAAAGAAACTTTTTTTAATTTAAATTGGGGAAAACTGCGGGACCAGGCATCAAAAAAAATTTGGGGCCAATAAAAAAAAACAAAATTTTTTAAAATTTTTTTAATTTTCCCTAAGGGAATTTTGGGGACAAAGATCGGGGATGTTTTAAAAAAAACGGGAAAGCACCCCCGGGGGGGACCCCGTATCTTTTCTTTTTTTTTGGGGGTTTTTTTTGGCCCCCATCGTTTTGTTTTAAAAAAGTCAAATTTTTTTTCCCCATTTTTTCAGAAAAAAAAAACCCATTTTGTTTTCCCTTTACTTGGGGGTTTTTAAATTTTTGTTTGTGTGTAAAAAAAGTCACGATGATTTTTTTATTTGTGCAAGGGAAATTTTTAAAACGGGCCCGAAAAAAACTTGGTATGTGTTTTTTTTTAAAGGGTTTTCGGGAATTCATTTTGCTTTGAAAACCCCGGGAAATGATTAGCAAAAAAAAAAAAAAATGCCAGGAAAAAAGTTTTTAAAATTAAAAATGGCGGGGGACTTTTCCTAAAAATTGGTTTTTTTAAAATTATAAAATTTCCAAAAGGGACATTTTTTCCTTTTTTCCACTTCTTTTCCCCCCTTTCTTAAATTAATTAAAAAACCCCCTTTTTTTTTTAAAAATTATGTATTTTACCCCTGAGTTTCATTTAAAAGGGGGTTTTTCTCTTGTTGCTCATCTGCCAGAAAAATAAGGTTTTTACTTTAAATGAAGGGGAAATTTTTGGGCCATCGGAGTTTTTAGTTTATAGCAATTTCCCCTTTTTTCCCCAAAAAATTTTGAAAAAAGTTTCCCAGACTATTAAGGGAAAAATTTTTGTAAGGGGAGGGGAAGGGATGTGGGCTAATCCCCCCTTCCTTCTGATCCCCACGGGAAAAAAAATTTGGGGGTTTGGGTAAAGTGGGGAGAAAAAACCCCTTTCCCTGCGGGGGCCCTCCTTTTTTGTTTCACCCTAAAAAACAGGGAAAAAAATTTTTTTTTATTTTTTTCGTAAGACCCTTAAAATTTAAGGGGCCATCAAAAAATTTTAATTAATTTTTGTCAAGGGACCCTTTTTAAATTTTAAATTTTGTAGGGGGTTTTTGTTTTTTCCTAGGGATGTGTTTTTTGGCTTTGGAGAGGGGGAAAAAAACTTGATAAAAAAGGTTTTTGGGGGAAAAAAAATTTTCCCGGGTTTCTTTTTATTTTTTGAAAAGGGGTTTTGGAAAAGAAAAACCTCATTTTTGCCAAAGGGAAAAAAAAAAAAACCTTGGTTCCTAAAAAAAAAATTTAAGGGGTTGGGGTAAACCCCCAAAAAAAATTAGTAAAATGTTTGAAAAAAAAATTAAAAATTTTTTTTTAAATCTAGGGGAAAAAAAAAATTTTAAATTTTAAAAAAAGGAAAAAATTTTTTTTTTTTTTTTTCCCCCAAAAAATTTTCTTTTTTTTAAAAAAAGTTTTCCAAATTTCAAATGGGTTTTGTCCCCCTAATTTCTGCATTTGTATTTGTCCCTTTTTTTTGTTTGGGGGGAAAGGTTTGCCCTAAAACCATATTTTGAATGGAATTTGGGGTTTTTGGTCAAAAAAAAAAAACTAAATTTTTTATGGAGCTGTAAGTAGTCGGATTTTTGGTTTGGATTTGGGGAAAAGTGGTGCATCCCCCAAGTGGTCTTAAAAGGGGACTTTTGGGGTTTACCCTATTTTGGTTTTTCATTTTAAAACTAAACTTTTTTGTCTTTTCCTCTAAAAAAGTGTTTATGAAAGGTTTATGTGTAGCCCTCAAATTTTTTTCAAAACCCAACCAAAAATTTATGCTTTTTTTTACTTGTACCCATTATTTTTCCCAAAAAACCTAAAAATGGTAAAAAAACAGTGTTCGTTTTCAGACCCTTGGGATTTTGGGTCGATGTATTTTTCACTCCCCAAAACCTGTCGGCTTTTCCTTTTGTTTAAAAAATTTTCCCCGGGGCTAAGGCAGGAAAAACCCCCGGTTCCTTGGGGAAAAAAAGTAGCAAAAAGGCAGCAAAAAAAACCAATTTTTTGTAGTTTTTTAAAAGGCAGGAAAAAAAATCCTTTTTTTCTTTTTTTTTTACGCGATGGAAGGGTTTTTCTTTTTTGAAAAAAACCCAGTGGGGGGTTTAAAGGTTGGGTGGCTTTTAGGGGCGGGGGCCCCACGTGGGGGAGCGGGTTAAAAAACTCAGGATTTTTTTTGGTTAAACTTTTCGGTTGGGGAAAAAACCGGGGGAACTTTTCTGTTTCCCTTTGGGTTTTTCCTTAAGGGAGTAAGTGCCGTGCATGGGTTTTTCAATTTTCCCTTTCCTCCGGGTTTTTCAAAATTTGGGGAAAGGGGTTTTTCTTTTAAAAAAACTTTTTTAAAACTTGGGGGGGGCCTGGAAATGGACCTTTCCTTCTTTCTGAAAAAAAAACCCAAAACCCAAAAAGGAAATTTTAAGGAAATCAAAAAAAAAACAGTCTCTTTGCTTTTTTGAAAAAAGCGGAGGGGGGTGGGAAAAACAGTTTTTCCCTTTTTTCCCCCCTTTGGGTTTTTTTTAAGGGTTTTCTCCATTGTCCTTAGGGGGTTGGGCTGCAAAAAAAAAACCCCCACGGGATGGAGTTAATGGGGAATTTTGGGGAATCTCTGGGGGTGGGGGGTTTTGAGTGTTTGGGGCAATTTTCCAAACGTTTTTTAAAAAGGGGGAAAAAGTTAAAAAGGTCCCCACCTTTGGGGGGGGGTTTGGTATGTATTTTCCCAAAAAAACAAGAGGAAAGGGGGGGAACCATTGGGGCCCTTCATTTTTCGGGTTCTCTTTGAAAAATTTTTGGGAAAATTTTTATTTTTTGGGTTTAAGGGGCCCAAATATAAATTTTAATTTTTAAATTTTTTTAATTTTTAGCATAAAATGGTGTGTAAAAACTTTTTACCGTGAGTGCAAGTAGGCCCTTTGGTTTTATTTAAAAAAGCAAACCTGGGATTTTACAGTTTTAAAATTTAACAAAAAACCCAAAAAGGAAAATTTACAAAAAAAATTTCCAAAAAAACCTTTTTGGTAGCTGTTTTTCCTTTTTTAAAGGTTTCCTTGGGGAAAGGGGGGCCCTTTTGGGTTGTTGGGTGGTGTAAAAGGGTAAAGCCCCTTTTGCTCCCCAAACCCGAAACTTGTGGGGGGGAAACATCGGGCAGGGGGGGGAACCCCTTCGCTTCTGATTTTGGGAAAACCTTTGGGGCCCCCCCAGTGTGGGGGGGGCCCAAAAAATTTTCCCCTCCCTGTCCCCCCAAAAAGGGGTTTGGTTTTCAGAGGGGGTTTTTCAAAAAAATTTTTGGGGGTTCTTGGTTTTTTCCTTCCTGCCCCTTTGCCCAGATCTAAAAATCGGGGGTTGAAACCCCCAAAAATTTTTCCGGGGGGCCCTTTTTTCCCAAAAAAGGAGAGAAAAAATTTGGAAAACCCCTATGTTTTAAAGTTTAAAAGGAAAGGGGGGAAAAATTTTTTTTTCAGACTTTTAAGTTAATAAAAAAGGTTTTAAAGGCTTTTGGGGTTTTGCAAATTTTTTTTTGGGAAAGTATTTTGTTCCCCATTTAAAAAACCCAATTTTTTACTTTCGGGGAATTTTGGGGTTTTTCTCCAAAAACCACAGAAAATCTTTTTTTGCTTTGCTCGTAGTCAAAAAAAAAAGTTTCTTAAAAAAAACAAAAAATTTTCTTTTAAAAAAAAATTTAAAAAATTGGGAAAAATTGTTTTTAACTGTTTTTTCCCTTTCGGGGACAAACTAAAAACAGGGTTAAAAAAATTTTTTAAAAATTTTTTTCCCTAAAATTTCTGGGCGGGGGCATTTGTTTTTGGGTCTCCCCCACCTCGAATTTTTCCCCAAAAAAAGGGGCCCCTTTTGGGACCAAAACCTCCTCTTTTCTAAAACCTTTCCTTGTGGCAAAACAAAATTTAAAAAAAGGGGTTTCATTTTAAAAAAAGCCCCTGGGGAAGGGTGGGGGGAATTTTTGGGGGATGTGCAAAACCCTGGGGGGGAAAAAACCCCGGGGCCTTCCCCCCCTTTTGGGTTTTTTGGGGGCCGGGGGGGACAATTGGGGGGAGAAACATTACAGGGGTTTTGGGGAAACCCGACATTAAAAATGGGGCCCAAAAAACTGGGAAGGTTTTTTCTTAAAAAAAAAATTCCCCTTGGGGCCGCAAATAGGCCAAAGGGCAGGGTGAAATTTTTTTTTCTAAAAAATTGGCTTCAAAAAACGGGGGGCCAAAAGGGGTCCACTGCAGTAGCTTTTCTTTTGGGGGGGGACTTGGGATTTTGGGCCAAAAAGTTTTGTGAAGGGGCCCCTTTGGGATTTTAAAGGGCAAAAAAAAAGGGGGGAAAGGGGTTTTTGTGAAAATTAGGGGGCCCTTTAGGCAGGGTGAGGGGGGGGAGGGATTTTTAAAAATTCTCAAGGGGCCTTTCTGGTTTGGGCTTTGTTTGTGGGGGGTTTTTCCCCAAACGGGGTTTTTGGGTGGGTTTTTAATTTTTTTTTGGGGCATTTAAAACATAATGTGCGAAAACCCCCCCAATTCCCTTTGCTATCTCGGGTCGCTTTTTTTCAATTCAGGGGGAAGGGGGACAAAAATTTTTTGTTCAGCCGTACTAGGTCGGGTTTGGAAAAGTTTTTCTGGGGCCTGGTTTTAAAGGAGTTTTTCCAAAATGAAAGGGTCCCCGTCTTTACTTTCTCTTTTTAATTTTGTATAAAGGAAAAAATTTTTTTCCCGGGTAGTCTCAAAAAAAAAATTCAACCCAGGGGCTTGGGGCCCGGTAAAGGCTATTAAATTTTTTCACCCTTTCAGGGGAAGTATTAAAGGTTTTTGGGGTATGGGGCCCAAAAAAATGGTTTTTTAAAAAAGCAAGGGTGTATTTTTTTGGGGTGTTTGCAAATTCTCCCCCAAATTCTTTTGTAAAATTTTTAAATATTCCACAGGTTTTCATGGATGATTTTTTTTGCGGGTTTTGAAAAAATTACTTCGGGAAAATTTTTTTTGGGCCCTCTTCCTTTGCTGGGGTTCTTTTAAACCAAAATTCCAGCTTCCCACCCAGGTTTCCCCGGGCTTTTCCTCGGGTATTTTTAAAAATTTGGTGGGCCTTATATGGGGGGGAATTGTTTTTTAAATTTTGCAAAAGAGGGGTCCCCCCCAAAGTCTAAAGGATTGAAAAAAAATCATTTTTTCCCAAATTTTAAAGGTTTCCAGGGGGGGCTTTTCAAATGAAAAGATTGAATGAATAAAATGTTTTGGTTTTTAATTGCGGTTTTGGGTGGGGGAACTTTTTGTGTACTAAAAAAAAAATTAGGGTTTGCCTTTTCCATTTTAAATCTATGGATTGATATGGCCCTTTGTTGTAGCTGGAAAAAAAAAAATCAGTTTTTAAGGGAGGGGGAAAATTTTTAAAATTTTTTATTTTTTCTGAAATTCTAAAAAGGAAAATTTCCCTTTTTTATTGCCTTTAAATTTCCTGGGGGGGAAAAAAATTTTTCCAAAAAAAACATTAGTGTGAAAAAAAAAATAAAAAACATTTCCCAGGGGAAATAGGTTTAGTCCTTTGTCAGAGTTTTCTCTGGCCCCCTTTTCCCAATCCCGTTTGCCCCTCTTTTGATGGGGAAAAAAAAATTTTGTAATTAATTTTCCCAATATCCTGACCTGACATGTTTTTTAAAAAAAAATAAAAAAAAATTAAAAATTTTACTTTTTGTATCGGGGTTCCATTAGGGGACTAGGGACAGGGTTTTTTTATAGGGGGCGGGGGTGGATGGGATTTGATTTTTTGTTTTTGGGGGGTGTGTTTAAAGGGGGGGAGGAAAAATTGGGGGTCCCCCCTCAAGGGGAATTTGAAATTTTTCCTTTGGGGAAAGGGGCCCAACGGGGGGGATTTTTTCATGGGGATTTTTACGGGGGGAAGGGAAATTTTGTTAAGGAAAGGATGTTACCAGAAATTTTTTTGGATCCACTGGTTTTTGGGGGAACTGGGGGGTTATTTTTGTGGTGTTTTAATTGAAAAACGGGGGAAAAAAATTGTTTTTGGGCCCTTTTCCTGGGGTTGTTTTTTCCTGCCCTATGGCAAACAAAAAATTTTTTTCCTTTTAAAAACTGGGGAAGAAATTTTATGCCTTTGGAATTGAAAAAAATTAAATCTTTTTTTTAAATCCCCCAAAACTGAAAATTTAATTTTTTTGGTCTTTCAGTTTTTTAACCTTTTGTTTAAAAGGTGTTGAAAATGTTTGGGTTTTGCCTGTGTTTAAGATCTTTTTTCTTTTTAACATTTTAAAAACATTTTCCCCTTTTTGTAAAGGTTTTTTACAGCATAAAATTTTTTTTGATAAAACCCCTTTTCCCATTCTAAACCCTTCTCCCATCCCTCCATTTATAGGGGGTTTTTTTAATTCCTAAAACCATATGCCCCCAAAGGATTCTGTTCAAAGGTTTTTAAACCCAAACTTATCATTTAATAATAAACTTTAACTTGTTCTTTTTTGGGGGGGTTTTTTTGGGGGTTTAAAAAAAAAAACTTCCCTCTTAAAGATAAACCCATCCCAAATTTTTTTCCCTTAAAAGTTTTTTTTTTTCACTGGGAAAAAAAAGTTTTGGGGCCCTGCCCAGCCGGCCCCAGGGGGAATTTTTATATATTCTCAGGGTTTTTTCCCTTTCCCTTCAGGGGGGAAACCCCTTTTTTAAATTTCTCTTTTTAACCCTTTTTTAAAAACCCCTTTGGGGAAATTTATGGAGAAAAAAGGTTTATTTTTAATATTTAAAAAAAACACAAAAAAAACTTAAAAGGTTTGCTATATGAAAATTTTAAAAACTTTTTTTGGGGAAAGGGCCTTAAAGGGTTTTTTAAAAAAAACATTTTTTACTTAAAAAAAAAGGTGAGGTAATTTTTCAAAAAATTTCCAAGGGAAAAATTTTTATTTAAATCTTATTTAAAAACAATACTTTTTACTTTTTTTACCCAAAACAAATCGGGAAAAAAAATTTTATTTTTAATTTGCCCTTTTAAAAATTTTCTCCCCCCCCCAGGGGATGGAGGCGCCTTTTAAACCTATAAAAAAAAATACAAAAAAAAAAATAACAAAAATAAAAATTTTTGGGGAACCTTTTAATCAAAAAAAATTTGGGTTTATTTTAAGGGAAAAATTAAGGGAAATATAAATTTTAATTTTATTTAAAAAATTTACCCCATTTCTCTAAAATTTTTCCAAAACCAGTATTTTAAAAAAATTTAAAAAAAATTTATTTTTAAAAGTAAAAAAAAACCTTTTATAAAATTTACTAACGTGTACGGGGGGAAGAAGGGAAAGTTTAAGGGATTTCTGTAAAAAGGGGGGCCCGGGTGCCCGGGGGTTTTTTAGTTTAAACCAATTTTGGAAAAAAAGGGGGGGAAAAAAAAAGGGTTTTTCTAGGGGGAAAGGAAAAAAAAAAACCCGGGGTTGCGCTTTTTCCAAATTTTTCCCGCCCAGTTTGGGGGATTTTTTGGACCGTAAAACCCCTTTCCCTTTTTCGGGCGGGGGGGTTTTCCCCGGGAAGGGGGGGCCCCCCAAATTTTTGGGCGGCCCGGGTTTTTTTGGCCTATCAAGTTAAAAACCTTTCTTCCCCCCGATCAAAAAATAAAAAAAAAACCCCGGGGAACCCAAACGGGAAATTTTAGAAAAAATTTTTCAGTTTAAGGAAAACTATTTTTTTAAACCCTTTCCAAAAGCTCTTTTTAAAATAAATTGGGTGAGGGAGGGGATTTCAATTTTCCAACCCAAAAGAAAAAAGGCCAAAAAAATTTTATAGGATGTAAATTTTTTGGGCCAAAATTCGAACAAAAAAAAGTTTTTTATTTAAAATTTAAAAAATTTGCGCCCCAGGGGGATAAAAAAAATTTTGGGGCAAAAAAAACAAAAATTTTAAATTTTTTTAAAATCCCAAAATTTGGGGTTTGACAAAGACCCCAGTTGTTGTTAAAAAAGGGGAAAGCACACGGGGGGAACCCCGTTTCTTTCATTTTTTTTTGGGGGTTTTGAAAAATTTCGTTTTGTTTTAAAAAAATTTAAAATTTTTATTACATTTTTTCAGAAAAAAAAAGCATTTGTTTTCCCTCCCATGGGGGGTTTAATTTTTTATGTGTGTAAAAAAAGTCCCGGGGGGGACCTTTTTATCTAGAAAAATTTGTACTTTGAAAATTTGACGGGAAAAAAATTTGGGTTTAGGGTGGGGGTTTTTTATAAAGGTTCAGTTTCATTTTGGTTTTTGGCAAAACCCTAAAATGTTTGGGGCAAAAACCCAAAATTTTCGGGGGAAAAAAGTTTTCAAAAAAAATTGGTTTCCCCCTTTCCAAAAAATGGTTGTTTTAAATTTTTAAAATTTCAGAGGGGGAACAGTTACCCAATTTTTTTTTCCCCACTTCAGGGGAAAAGGGTTTTGGGCCCTGGTCCCGATGGGTTTAAGCATTTCTCCGGCTTGGCTTACAATGGGTTTGGGCCCCGGAAAAGACTTTTGGGGAAAACCCGGGGGGTAATTAAAGGCCCGGGTGGGTCCGGGGGAATCAGGGAAAAAAAAAACCCAGGGTTTGTAAAACCCTAGGTAAAAAAATTTTGGGGACACAGGGTAAAAAGAGTTTCCCGGGAAAGGGAACTTTCTTTTTGAGGGAGTTTTTTTGGGGGAAAAAACCCCTGGGCTTTTTAAACAGGGGGCCAAAAAGGGTTTTTAAAAGGGGGAAAATAAAAAATTTTTCCTTTTTGGGGGGGTAAAAAAAAAGGGGTTTTTCCATTTCATTCCCCCCCCGGGGAAAATTGGTTTTGAGGTTTTGGGCTCCTCGAAAGATCCAATTGGGGAAAAACCCCTTTAGCCCCCTTGGGGGACGGTAAAAAAAAAGCTCTGGGGGATCGGGGGGATGGGTAGGGGTTTTTTTTCCCGGTTTTGATTTTTAAATTTAAAAACCCTGTAGTTTTTTTACGGGGGGCGGGGGGGAAAAAAACCCCCTTCTTTTTTCAGGGGAAAAAAAAAAAAACCCGGGTCCGGGTGGGGAGGAGGAATTTACAAAATTTTAAATTCCTTTTTTTAAAAAGTTTCCCTTCCCGAAGGGTGGGGGCTAAACAGGGGGCCCTGGGGGGTTTTGGCCCCGGGGGCCCGGGGGGTTTTGGGGTTCCCCCGGGGGGGGGGCGGTTTTCCCCCCCCCCCTATGGGGGGGGTTTAATTTAGGGCCCATTTCTTTAAAGGTTTAAATTTTGGGGCCGGTTTTTTCCGGGGCCTTTTTTTCCGGGGAGAAAAAATTTTTTCCCCAAAAATTTTCCTGTTATTTGGGCCCGGGGCGGGCCCTTGGCAAAAAAACGGGCTTGACGAGGGGGTAGGGGGGGGGGGGAAGGGGGTAGGCACGGGCGTGGCCCCTTCAAAAAAAAAACAGTTCGGGGTTTCCGGCCCCCAAAGGGAAAGGATTTTGCCTGTTTTTCCAAATCAAAAGGCTGGGGGGCGGGGGGGACGTTTGAAAGCCGGGGGTTTCCCCAAAGGGGGGATGGGGGGAAAGGGGAAAGGGGAACAAAAAAAACGGGGGGAAAAGGTGATTTTTTTTTCCTTATGCAGAGGCCCCCCAACACGGTGGGGTTCCACCCCCCCGGGGTTTTATTTTTACTGGATGGGGCCCCGGGGGAAAGTTTCCCCCCCAATTTTGACCGGGAAAAGATTTTTAAAGCAGGGGTTTTTTCCCCAAACCCGGGGGGTTTTCCCAGGTTTTGGCAAAAAACCGGGTTTTTACCATTGAGGCTAAGATAAAGGGTTTTCCATGCAGCCCCCCGAATCCGGGAAAAGGGGGGAAAACCCGGGGAATGAAAAAAACCAAAGGAAACCCAGATGTCACCTCCACGGGGCATAATCAAACTTTGGGAGAGGGGGAAAAATTTGACCTGGGACCCGTCTCTCCAAAAGGGGCCCCTTTGGTGGGGCTTTTTTCCCGGGGACGCGGGGGGGGAAGGTGGGCGGGCCGCTTCGGGGAAAAAGGGGCCCCGGGCCCTGGGGGAAAGTAGGGGGGGGACTTGCTTCTGGGGTTGGGGAAAAAGGGTTTTAAAGCTCCTGCCCCGAAAAAAAAACTGGGGAGGGGCCCCACTTGCAGGGGTTTTTCCACCTAAAGGAGGCACTTGGGGGCCCAAGTAAGGGGAGGTT
>JAODAL010005393.1:0-144110 GCA_025379985.1 Phyllomedusa bahiana | reverse complement strand
ATAATTGTGGTTCTTCTTATTGTAAAATGTGCAAAAATTGATTGAAATACTCACTCACTCAGTGCAGAGCAGAGCAATACTGGTTGGCTGTGTGGGAGGCAATGAGTGGCTCTGAAAGGGGAACATCTCTCCTTGAGGAGAGCCCCCGAACGAAGGGCTGTAATTTTGTATTCCCTTTTCGCCCTCTACTAAGATCCTTTACAAGGCATTATGGAAAGGGCAGCCCCGTATCGCTCCCCTCTGCACTGATGAGGGACAAAAATTAGAAACACGTTGTCTGCAGATGGAGATACGGTTGGCAAAAATCCTCTTTGTTTCTCAAGATCGGGGGGTCAAAAGAAAATTGAGGATTTTTTACACCCAAAGAGGGGGCTTTGGGCTTCTCAGCCCCTTTCCCCAAATGCCTTGTGTATGCAGATGTTGTAGAGGGCAAAAAGGCAATACATAACTCTACAAGCCGTTCTTCGGTGCTCTCCCAAGGGGAAGATCTTCTCCTTTTGAATAAAAGAGCTAGTTTTTTTTAAACCAGAAAATGAAATAGAAAAAAAGGAAAAGAAGGGGGAAAATTATAATCATAAACAAAAATTTAATATATATTGTTGAAAAACCCAAAAAACTGGCATGCCTGACAGAAAGCTGTAACTGAACTACAGGTCGTATCCCTTGGCAACAAACTATATACATTACATTTTTAGTCAGTAATTGCCGAGTGATTATCTGGGAATCTACTACAAATATTTTATTACTATGTATTGAAGATTTTTTGCTTTGTACCACACACTTTTAGTAGGAGTTTAGTCTTGTAAACTGCAATATGCCTTTAAGACACCTAAGGACATAGACTCGCTCACTGGCGTCTATCAGGAAAAATTCAGTCTTTGAACGTTTAGAAGCTCCTGAGATGTAGAATGGCTAAAACTAGACTCGGGATCCAGCGTCTGGTCACACTGAGTTGTAATGAAGCTTTGGACATATACTTGTGTATTTTACTGGGAGGTCACAGGTCAGGTGGGTGATTAAAGCTCAACCAATGGGTTTTTGTGTGACCTCTGCCCCCTTAGTTTTTTTCAACTTTCTTCACAAGCTGCAGGGGAACCCCGGGCACCACTTTTGTATTTTTTGCCAATATTCTGTTAACTAGCAGTATCTCGGACTACATAGAAATCAATTATTTTGGATGAAAAATAAGTCAAGAACTGGACTTTATATGTTGTCTGCACTAATCAATAAATTATCCGATTAACGCCAATCGTAGCTTTTATTATACCATAGTGACAATCACAATGCTTCCTGACAGGGCCAGACAAATTATGCACTTTGCACTGGGGACTTTGTAGGGTTTCTGATTCCGAATGGAGTCTTGATTCAAAGAAAATAAAAATCATTAGTGGCCAAGCGTGCAGGTGCCCTTAAAACTGAAGCACCCCAAATTTAAAAGGGGTTTTTGGAGAAAAATCGTTTTAAAACCTTTCCAGGTTGCTCCTCACAGCCAGCTTCGACTTACCTTCGGGGTCAGCTTGGGGGGTTTACAGCAGTGTTGGTATGGGTTGCTTTTCCACGCAGCCTGTTATGAGGACATTGTAAGCAGAATGTTTCAAACAGTAGGTCAGAAGGCTGCATGGCCCTAAAAGGTTAAAGATTGTCAATAACCTAGATAAGTGACTTAACCAGTTGGGAAAGGTGGTAAGTAGACTAGGGATGCTGTTCACAAGCAGGAGGTAAGAACTCCTTTAGCCCATAAAAAAAAGCAAAATCAGAACAGCAATGTATTTGGTAATAATCTTTATCTTTCACTACATGTTTAAAGCTAATCATTGTGGTGAGAATACCCCTTTAACCTCTTCCCAACATTGCACGGACCTGTAAGTCTTGATGGGAAGTGACTTTCTGCAAATGGGCGCACAGGTACGTTCTGTACATTGTGCAGGCTCACAAGCTGTATTACAGTCCGCCCCTTGCTGTGTCGCCCACGACACCACGCATGCCTGAAGAATAAGGGCATGGCCGCGCCTGTTCTCATTTCAGTGCGCTATTACGCATGTCCGTTGCCAGTACTTGCCGCGGCATGGAAATAAATGAATTATTCTCATTATAACATGTACCTGATTGAAACATAGCGAACAATACTCATTACACATATAGAAAAGGGCCTAATCCCAAAAATAACCACACGACTTGCTAACACCTAAATTTAATAAATCAAATCCAAAACCCCCACCCTTTAAAAGAAAAGGTATGTATGACCACATGTAAAAAATAGCCTGTTTATAAAAAAAATGCAAATATATATGTGTAAATGAAATAATGAGTCTAATCTAATACTTGTGTACCCATAAATATATACTAAGGTGAAACTAATCAAATACAAAATAAAATAAAAAGAGAAAAGAAAAGAAAAAATAAGAACATAAAAATAAAATAAAAAAGAGAAAAAAAAAATGAAATAACATAAAAATAAGAAAAAAGTAACATTGAAAAATAATTAAAAAAACAAAAAAATGAAAAGATACAAAAATATAAAATAAAAAATAAAAAAAAAAATAATAAAAAAAAAACATAAAAAAAGGGGAAAAAGAAAAAAGGGGGAAAGGAAAAAAAAGAGAAATAGAAAAGGAAAACAAAAATACAAAAATAATAGAAAAAAAATTTTTTATATAGGTGAAAAATTTAATAAAAAGCTTTTTGTAATCTTTTAAAAAAACTGAATTTTACCCCCAACGGGAAATACCCCATACGGAAAAATTTAAAGGGGGCCGCCCTTCCTGCTAAAAGGGTTGTTCCATTAAAGGGGGACTAGAGGGGGGGAAATATGGGTTAAAAAGGCAAATTACCCCCAAAGTCCCATGCTACGCCTTAGTGGGGCCATCCTGGGAAACCATTCTTTTGTCTTCCTGTGCCGCGTGGCACCCAACCGCAGAGGCTTGTACTCTCTTCACTCACTGTGGAGTTTAACCCTTGTTGTTAAGGGGGAGACGACCCGGGGGCCTTACAAAAAACTGCGCGGGTGGGGGGGGGAGGTAAGAAATCCCTTTTTGTTTTTTAAAACTTCCACCCTGGTCCCTTATTACTGGAGCGTCCCTTTAATTTTAAAATAAATGAATGTGTCACAATTTCTTACTAAGTGTAAATGGCTAATTAGGGTACATTCACATTGGGTATTTTGGAACATATGTGTTTTTTGCCGAAATATGTACTGAAATACTCCTAAAGTATTGTTCAAGTACACTTCTCATATACTGTAATGTAAAATCCGCGCCATCATTCAGACGACGTGTATTTTACTTTCGTATTTTTGACTTGTCCATTCTTTCAGGAATATACGCGCCATCAAATAATTTACAGGGTTTAACCCCAAAAATACACCCCGTGAACCCCTTAAGGGCTTTTCTACCTGATTTAAATTATCTGATGAACCCCGGTTTTAATCTTTCCGCATCTTTTTGACTTACTTTGGTAATTTTCAAACGTTTGCTAAGGTGGGATTATTTTGTGTGCTTTTTTTTGCACTTTTGTACTTGCTTGTGCTATTTTGTGCATACCATATGGATTATTTTCTTGGGTGTTGGAGCGCTGGTCAAATAGGGACCTATAGGCCAATTACATGGCAAATTTAAATACCTTTCCCGATTTGTTATAGAATCCGACCTGTATCTTATTTACGGTTTTAATTTTTTGCACAGATTTTGTGGTCGGTTTTCGGCCAGCAACATGAACGTTTTTTGTGGGGGTCTTGAATATTTTACGTTTTTAATTTTGCATATTTCTAAATTTTCTGAAAACTGCATAAAATCCACCATTTTACACATGAAAGAAAACTGCATTATTAAACCCGGGACCGAAAAAAAATAAATATAAACCCACAAAATAATGGCCCCAGAAAAAGAAATCAAATAATTAAAAAAATTTATATTTATTATTAACAATCCTAAAAACGTAAATAAAATCATAAAAGGCAAATGTAAAAAAAATGATGAAGTACAGATCAAAAAGGAAAAATAATCAAAAAATAAATAAACAAAAAATCCATTTATTTTAAAATGTGTTGAAAAAATTCCAAAAAAGTGCAAAGTGCCTATATATTATTTTTATTTTAAAAATTTAAATTCATTATAAAAAAACTCCAAAGTGCATATAGATGGCATATAAATTAAAAGATCCTCAGGTTTGTGCATAAAAAGGGTTATTACAGTGCACATTAAAAAAAAACTTCAAAGTATTAGAAAAATTTATTATAAAAAATAGTTTTATTAAACAAGGGAAAGTGCTTCAAAAAGGATTTTTTATACTAGTGACGAAACCAAAAAATATACATATACTGTATATATATATAAATATTATATATATATTATTTATTTTTTTATTATTTATATATATATATTTGCCAAAAACAACCAAGAAAAAAGATAAATAGAAATACAGTAAATAAAAATATTTTAAAAAATCTACCCAAGTGAGTGTGACCAAATACACCCTTTCCCCTTTTTTTATTAATTTTTTTTAAATGAATTTTTTGTTTATTTCGTTTTTGATTATTTTTCCTTTTTGAGTGCTGTCACTTCATCATGTGTTTACATTTGCCTTTTAGGCCCTGTTCACGGATCTGACGGATTTGAACGCGGTTATGGCCGCGGGTTCCGACGCGGTTTCCGCGGCCAAAACCACGTCCAAATCGCGCCCAGTTTATTAACATGGTTTCCTATGGGAAACCGCGTTAATATTTACACGCCGCGGGTTTGGCCATGGCTTTGGGGCCGCGGCCGTGCCGCGTGGGTTTGAGAGCTCTCCTGTCAATTCTTGTCAGGGAGTCCTCAGCGCGACGGCATACTAATTTGCATGGGGGCAAACCCTCGCCGCAAGCCGTGCCCCAAACCACACCCCACTTGCACCGCGACCATGCCCAGCACCCGCGTCGGGAGACGCGAGTTTGCGGCGAGGTTAGGACGAGGTGTGGCCGCAGGAACCGCGGCGAAAGCCGCGGCCAAACCCGCCGTGTGAGCGATGCCTTATGATACTATATGTATGTTTTTAGTGATTGTTTAATAAAATTATGAATTTTTAAATTATTTGATTACTTTTTCTGGGACCATTATTTGTGGTTTGATAAAATCCACAATGTAGCTTAAGCTATGTCTACACAACACAGGTTTTGGGTCGGATTTTTTGCGGATTCAGTACTTAGAATCCGCCGAAAATCCAACTGTCCTGCGCTGTGCAGCCCTCAAAAGAAGATCTGTGCTTTAGTGTATACAGCACCGATTTTTTGCTGAGGGAAACCTAAACCGCCATCCGGCCGTCTGGTGAAATATAGAAAATGTTATATATTCAACCAGACCAGCGTCGGATTCCTGTGCAGCCCATGTACAGAGACGGCGGGAATCTAAAATCGGACCGCGTTTTTTACACAAAAAACGCACACAAAAAAATGAGAGTGCGGCGCGGTCCAGTGATGTGAAAATGCTGTCAGATTTTGGCCGGCATTTTCAAATTGCCTTAGTGTACCTGTGACTTTTTGTTACTTTGTTACCTTTTGGTCATTTGTATTTTTAAGCTGTTTTGTGTTGGGTTTTGTACAATAAAAGATGAATTTCATTTTCCAGCTCATGTACGTTTATGACACTTTTTTCTCTTCCCTTGCTGTTGCATGCATATTTGTTCAGGTGATGCACGTTTTTGAGCTTTTAGTGTATATTTGTTCCTGCATATTTGTTCAGGTGATGCACGTTTTTGAGCTTTTAATGGTGCCCGTCCTATACCTCTGTAATCTTACACTCTTTTGTACATCATAAATCTTTAGCTTCATGTGCAACCTTTAGCAGTGTTGCAAAATGATATCATGTGAGTTGGTTGCCGCATTCACCAGTGGTCTTTCTAGCCAGAATAGTTTGGATAGCTCCAATGCGAAGTAACTTCTAGTAAATTACAGTTTACATTTTTGCATAGGACAAGGATTAGCAGATTTGGAGATTAAGAAGAGGTAACTTGCCCCCCTCCCATAGAGCATCCTCTGGGACATACACTGATAAGGGCTTCTATTTGTTTTGGAGCACGTCCCAATAACCCTGGACCAAGGGCAGTGAAGTTTCATCAGAATTTGGAATGTTCCAGTGTGCAATGTACAGGGTGACATATTGCAAGTGCTTATTATAACTACTAGTTTACAGCCCCCAAATTTCAGTCTGATGTGATCAAGTTCTGTCAGTTACAATACCAAGTGCGAATCGCCTTCTGTACGGTCTGGAGTCTTTCTTACTGGGATGCCTAAACCAAGCATTACTTCATCTCCCTTCAGGCAAATGGATGACGCCTTCCACCAATAGACTAAAAATTCACTAGAAGTGCCAATCAAAAGGAAACCCTCACTATCAGAGCCATGAAAACAATTATAGCCGCATATTCTAGAGATCTGCAAGGTACGTCATATATTATATCACTGCAATAACCCTGTTTAATGTAGTATATTAGGCTATGTCTACATAGCACTGGTTTTTGGTTGGATTTTCCGTAACCAGTGCCCCATAGACAGCAATAAGAAATCCGTGCTGTAGTCCACACAGCATCGATTTTTTCCGATCGGTTTTGAAATCCGCCAGATAACGGCAGATTTTAAAACCTGTCGGATATTCCTCTGGATTGCTGTTGAATTCCCGTACATTCAATTTAAAGGTCCAATGGCAAATCCTAAAACCAACCGTGTTTTTTTTAGCGCAAATCTGCACCAAAAACCGCAGTCCAGTGATGTTAAAATGCCGTCAGATTTTGGATGGCATTGTAACATTGCTGTGTGGAAATAGCCTTAAGGTTTAAAGTTTTTCCAAGATAGAAATCCATGATAATAATATAATGAAGAATTCAGAAAGGAAAGTTATTTTCAGATTGTTATCTCATTCACTGTGCTCAGTCTTAAGGTGTTTTAAAGGCTTTTTGCTTTTCCTCCCATGGAATGTGTTCCTATTTGAGTATCAAAATCTTTAGGAGGGAATGCGAGTTTGAAATGAGCCAGCCTGTGTGGATGATCATTAACCAAAGCTATACATCCTGAACTATATACTCTATACAGCCATTACTATAAAAGCTAAGTAACCAGAGGACTCTTCAAAGATTATTTCACAAATAGGCCAATAATAGGTGTTATCTTAAACCTAATTTACATTGACTTTTATCAGAATACTTGTTTAAAGGAAATATCAGCAGGCTTCAGACTAGCCCACATGGGAACAGGCGAAAGCCCTTTTCAAGGAGAAAGGCAGAGAAAGAGAGGAAGGAAGCAAGTGTCATATACAGTATGTGCAGTCATGTACAGTGGGAAGTGGGGAAGGGGGCCCCCAAAGAAATCAATTTCTATGGGGGCCAAAAATACACCCTTTTTAGTGACCCCCAAGAATTATTTTATCACTGGGTTTTGGGGCAATAAAATTTAAAACTGCATGGGTTGGGCCCCCAAGAATCAACTGAACTAGTAGGCTATAAGAATAAACTCCACTGGTGGGCCTCAAAAATATTCCATTTTTGGGGAAACCCCAATAATCTCCCCCCCAGTGGGGCCCCAAGAATCACTCGCCCCGGTAGACCCCAAAAAATCAACTCCACTGGGGGGCCCCCAAAAAATAAAATAAAACTGGCCCACCCCCCAAGAATTTTTTCCCATGGTGGACTCCAAAAAGAATTAACCCCACTGGTGAGCCCCCAGAATTGCTCCACTGGGGGGCCCCAAGAATCAATTCCACTGGGGGAAACCCCAAAAGAATCAACTCCACTGGGGGGTTTCCCAAAATCAACTCTAGGGGGGGGCCCCCAAAATAAAATTTCATGGGGGCCAAGAATCAATCCACTCCCTGGGCTCCAAGAATTCAAAACACCGGTAAACCCCCCCAAAAAAATAAAATCCGCGGGGGCCCCCAAGGAAATAAATTCCATTTGGGGGACCCCAAAAAATTCAACCCCCACTTGGGCCCCCAAGAATAAACCCCAAAGGGTGGGCTCCAGGCTTTTCAGTCTGACATTTAGGGAGCCCAAGTATGGAAAAAGGTACATCAATTTTCATTTTTTTCATCTTTTTTTTCGTGTAAAAATGTGCCTGAATGTAGAAAGTGTTTTTTGTGCGTTCATAAATGGCCTAAAGTTAATTTCGCACCTGTCTGTGTTTTTAGGTGAAATTATGGAATTTGGGTTTGGCATTAGAAATTTAAACCAAACAAGTTGGAGCTTATAGTTTAAAAAAAAAAGTCATTGGGAATAGCATGTCATTAAATAAAAAACAGGGGAACTGATTTTTGTTGGTGAACCCGGGTCCCAGAAAATACCCTTGCTGTGCGGCTCTGTTTGTATGTAGAAAAAAGGGGAGAGGAGCAAAAAAAAATTTTTAAAAATTTTAATTGTAAAAAAAATTTTAAAAAAAATTAAAAAATCTGAACAACATCAGTGTTTTTATTTAATTTTTAAAAATTTTTTTTTGGTTCTATTCATTTTAAAAACATTTTTTTTAGGAGTTATTTTTTTTATTTTTGGGATATTATAATTCTTTTTTTTAATTTTATAAAGATAAAAAATTTTTTATTAAATTTAAATAATTTTATTTTATTAATGTGATAATTTTCACAAAATTTTTTTTTATTATTGTAAATGGTGGAAGTTGAGAAAAAATTTGGCATTTATTTTCTCTAAAAGCAAATTTTAGCTTTCCCCTTTGACTCCTTTAGGCCCCGACAGACCCCATTGAAATAGGGGTTGGGGCCCTTTGAGGGAGAATATGCCTTGTTTTGCCCCATTTAATATGTGTCCCAAATTTTTACGGTGTGGTGCGACACGCCTCCATAACGCCCCCCGAACGCCCCCTTTTGTTGGCATTTTTAAAAAAAATTGAAATCTTGCGAAAAATTGCACCTAACACATTCATTAGAAGCATTAGACAAGTAGCCGGCTCACTTAGGGGGCATTATACGCCAGGGAAAAGGGGGAAAAAAACCCCATCAAACAGTCTCCCCTTTAAAGCAAGTAATTTTTATAAAAACAGCATATCTGAAAAACTAAAAGGCCCGAAAAGGGGGTTGTTTTTTTAAAAACTCTTTCACGTGTATAAAAACCCCCCTTAAAACCCCCAGTAATTAGTTAAAGGCCCAAAAAAGCTTTCTGCTAGTGCATAGATAGGACTCCTTAACCCTAGCAATTTTAATTAGAGGCCCCTTAGGGCTTGTCCCCCCCACAGGGGTTTTTTAGGGCGGGGTTTTTCCCGGGCGGTTTTCGGGTTTTTTTAATGCCAAATCTGTAAACCGGCCCCGATTAAAATTTTTCCCGGGTCACAAAGGAAAATCTGTGCAGCAGTACCCACAGTCGGCGGCCCAAAAAAATTGAACATGTTTTTAAATTTTTTCCGCCCGGTTTTTCCCGGCGGGGAAAAAGGAAAAAGGTTTAATGCGGGAAAGGGGGGGGGGCTTTTTCCCCCTGCAAACCGTGGGGGAAAAGCCGCCCCCTGCTGCCGTGTGGGAAGTTCCCCCAAAAAAGATCCCAAAAATGGTCAAAATTAAAAATATTAAACCCACTGGTATTTTCTCTGTGCCCCTGTAAAAGGGACCTTACACCTTTTACTGCTTACCCGTTTCCCGTGATAAGATAAAAAAAAAAAAGATTTTTGGGACCAACATCTTTTTTTAAGAAATTTCTGGAAAATTATGAAAAGGGTTTTTTTTTGATGTAGAATATTTTTAAAGTTTTTTCATTAGGGGCTGTGATATCTCGCTAATTATTTGTTTTTTTCCATTAAAACCCTTGTGATTTCATATTCAAAATCCCCAATAGGAGGGGGGAAAAAAAATAAGAAAAAGTTCAACTAAGTTTTTCAAAATTTCCAGATATGTCTAAAAATCTCACATGGTGTAAGCCATAAAATAAGAAAAAAAAAAGAATTGCTGGTTTTGGTCACCTATAAAATAAAAAGTAATCAAAAAGATCTATAGTTACCAATAAAAACTACAGTTAACCCACAAATAGTCCTCGCAGAGCTCTGTCAAAGGAAAAAAAAACATTCCAGGTATCGGAGTATAGTAAAATAAAACAGTTTCTTTTAAGTTTTATATGCTTTAAAAGTAATAATTACACTAAAAACATGATTGGAGGAATGAAAGTACAATATAGTTTTTTTGTATTTTTCATTCCTCCAGTCATGTTTTTTGTGTAATTATTATTTTATCCTGTTTACTAATAAAATCATATTTTTTGCAGTTATTTTGGGTGGTGCCTGTTCCTCCTTTTTGTGTGGTATATTGATTTATATAAGAACACATTTTTAGTTGTATAATTAAGGGCCATTTGAGTTGTTTGTAGGTTGGTATTCACTCTTTAAAAGTAGTAAAACATAACAAAATTGTCTATAAATTTGGTATCTCTGTAATCACACTTAATACACAGAAAAAAAGAAAAAGACAAAAAAACACAACATTTTGTTTTCCCATTTCACCCCACAATTACATTTTTCAAACATTTTCAGTACATTGTATGGTACACTCAATTGTGGCAATAAAAAATGCACCGGGTCCCACAAAAAAACAAGCCCCCACATGACGGTGTGGAAAAATTAAAAAAAATGGTTTTGAAAAATGGGGATAAATAAAGTAAAACCCAAAACTAAAATTGTCTGCTGTAGGAAGGGGCTAAAGCATTAATGAAACGTAGAAGATGTATTTGCAATCTTGGTTGATCATTTTATTATCTCATTTTATTATCTCATATTATCTAATTAATTTAAAGGGGTTGTCTCACTACATCGATTCCTCTTACCTCAGTCCTGTTTTCTCAGTTTCTTTTTTCTCACTCTGGGGCATGTTTACTGGCTACTACTGGCCTGCAGTGATGAGCTGCTGAGGACAACAGGTCTGTAGCTATAGCGACCGGCACTGTCAGCCTATCAGGGGAGATCAAACAGGTCTGTAGCTATAGCGACCTGAGGAGCTGATGCAGCCCATACAGGAGGGGATATTTAGGAATAGGTAGGAGACTATTAATGGACACATATTGCAAAGTGATTTGTTTTTGCAAGATCTTTAACATAAAAAGCAATCCCTGTAGCGAGACAACCCCTTTAAGCACCAGCCCTGAAAAGGCTTTAATGAGCAGCTACATTTTGTAGTTTTTGCCTCCCTGCGTTTCAGTAGTCATAACTTTAATATTTTTTCAGTGACGCAGTTTTATGCGGGAGAAGTTGTATTCTTTTGGAGCATAGTTTGAGTAGGCATTCAAACGACTTTTTTATTTAAAAAAAAAAAAAAAAAAAAAACATTTGTTGCAGCGTGAACATAAAAAAGGGGTTTTCTGCATTTTTTTTACATTATTTTTGACACCCTTTACATTTCACAATAAATAATTTGTTAGATTAATTCCGACAGGTAATTTTGGTTGTGTGGATACCTGATATGTGTAGACTTTTTGTGTGTAATGTATGTACAATAAAGTTTTTTTTTATAAAATATTTCTTTTAATTTTATTAGTTTATTTTTTTCACACTTGTGTTTTTTATTCTTTTTTTTTTAATCCCATTAAGGGATCACTCTTTGTACACTTTTTTTTTACAGTATAATTCGAAAGATTTCCAGCACTCGTGCTCCAGTTAGTTGTATAACATGTAAAACACACTTTTATTGAAGATCAGATTAAAACGTAATATAAAATCATAGAAAAGCTATAAAGTTTACGCGTTTCAAGCACATCACATGGCTCTTAGTCGTAACACTTTTTTTTACACTTAGTAAAGCATTAGCATACTCATGTATGAGAACTGTCTAGCAGTAACACTGTCTTTGTTACCTATAACAACCAATCAGAGCTCCTCTTTCATTTCATATAGTGCTTTGAAACAATAAAAGGGGAGCTCTGATTGGTTGCTATGAGCTCTGATTGATTGCTATGGGTTCTGATTGGTTGCTATGGTCAACCTAGAAAGTCTTAAACCTAAACAGTTTTCATTCCTGTCAGTATGACACAGGCTGCTGTCAGGGCAACACACAGTGTACCCTGACATTAGGCTTACTATGCAAACAGCCCTGAGACTGCTCTAGGTTCCCAGGACTGACTGCATAGACATTCCGCTCCATTGGGCACTGGGAATCCCAGTGATTCACTGGAGCAGGAAAAATTCCTTTGATCCTGCCATGGTAACCGACAGCAGCAATCAAAGGGTTAAATGGCGGGGATCAGAGGCTTCCTCTGCTTCTTTCCGTTCATAGAAACTGCTTTAGGAATGGGGTGACTTCTGGAAGGTTTCATCTGTTCTGCTACTATGGGGGCTTTGTAAATGCGACATGGCCCCACCAAAATCTGCGTTCTAAAAGCCAAATAGTGCTCCTCCCCTTATACATCCTGCCATACTCCCAAACAGCAGTTTACACCATATATAGGATAATGCTGAACTTTGAAAAAATTGTGTTACAATTTTTGGTATGCTTTCGTCCCGGGAAAATTGTTAAATTGAAAAATTTTTAGCTAAAATTTAAAAAAAAAAAAAAAAAAGGATTTTTCATTTTCACAACCTAATGCTGAAAAAAAATTTCACTGCAGTTTGCACTATGGGGTCTTTTTAGTGGTGTTTATTAAGTTTTAACGCCTAAGAGTGTCCCCAAACCTGTAATGGCGCCTAAAGAATATGAGACCCCACAGTCCAGTAGCCGCTCCTCCTATTCTGAGGCTTGTGGTTGAGCCAATAGCGCTTTAACTTCCTAAACACTGGTGTAAATTCTTTAAGGAATGTAGTTTCTTAGGTGAAGTCATTTATGGGGGTATCTAACATACAGGCCCCTCAAAGCTACGTCAGAAAACGACTGGTCCCTAAAAAAATCTATGTTGTAAATTTTCTTGAAAATGTGAACAATGACTACTAAATTTCTAAGCCCCCTAAACTTGTAAAAAAATAAAAAGACATTTAAAAAATTATGCCAACCTACAGTAGACATATGGTAGATGATAGTTATAAACTATTTTGTGTGGAATGACTTTTTGTCTTACACGCAGATTTTTGTTTTTTTATTTAACTGTGTTTTTATTAAGGTAAGTTTTTTTTTTTTTTTCCATACATAAGTTTTTTTTTCATACATAACATGCACATTTCGCATTATCACAGACATAGACATATTCATTGCTAATGAGAGAGTTTAGTGTTGTGAATTTGTCCAAGCATGGAAATACACATCAACAGTTTAAGAGGAATTATGCACGAGATAGTCAAGACAACAGATTAACCCTACCTCTTGACTTTCAGTATCATCTGAAAAACAATGCCTAGAGTAACATAATGGGGCTACATGACACCAGACACAAATACGAGGGAAGTTTACACCGAGTGGAGGGGGAAGAAAAGGGGGGGGGGGGGGTATGAGCAGAGCCTAGATAGTCCAATCAGTCAACTTAAATGTATACAAAGAGTAAAGAAGCATCAAGTCTAAAAGCCTCTTTCCAACACATATAAGTCCCATTGATCCCATACCTCAAAGAAATCAAACATATCGTTTATGGAAGCAGTAAGATATACCATGTGTCTTATATCTTTAATTCTCCGAACCACATCAGCTAGGTTCGGTGACTCTTGTCGCTTCCAAAAGAGAGATATCAGACACCGCGCCGCAGTGAGGATGTGTAACACCATCTTCATCACATGCTTTTTAACTTGTGTGTTTGTTAAATTGAGCAGATAGAACAAGGGATCCAAAGGAACTCTCATTCCCGTTATCTCTTTAACAAGAGATTTAACTATTAACCATAGGTGTCTAATCCTGGGACACTCCCAAAAGATATGGAAGATATGCCCAGGTGTCGATTGACACCTCCAGCAAACATCTGGAAGAGCCGGATTAAGTTTATGCAATAAAGATGGAGTATGGTACCACATCATCATTATCTTATATTGATTTTCCCTGTATATACTGCAGCGAGATGTCTGAGCCGCCCTCTGCCATATCAAGTGCCATTCCTCATCTGAGATTTCTCGTTGTACGAAGCTATCCCATTTGGACATATATGCGTGTCTCCTGGATCTCTCCACGGAAGAGTCAGAAAGAATAGAATAAATTCCTGAGATTAAACCTCTAGTCGTGTTGTTTGTTCTGCACAGTAATTCGAATTTCGTGGGTAAGGAAATTGTGGATGACCCTAAAACCTTGTGTAAGAAGTGCATGATTTGCATGTATGAAAACCGACACGATTCTGGTATTGAAAATGCAAGTTTTAATTTTTCAAACGTCGGGAACTTCCTGGAAGAGTGGTCTACCAGGTCCGCAGCGTGGAAGAGTTTTTTGTCAAACCATATCTTCATGGCTGGGTTATTCAACCCGTCCATAAACGCTGGATTGAACAGAAAGGAGGTCAACCCTGAAGAGGGAGAGCTGAGATTAAACCTTTTGTCACACTTCCTCCATATATCTCTTGTCAGCGCCATGGGGCCTAATAGAGACTCGACTGTTGCTACCTGAGTTGTGTTCCATAAGAGAGAGTTGGGGTGGGCCGGAGCCATCCAGACTTTTTCCATTTCTACCCATCTGGAATATGCATGTAACGAGGTCCAGGCTGGGAGTCGTCTTAGTTGAGGTGACCAATAATATTTTAATTTGTCTGGAGCTCCGAGTCCCCCCTCCTCCCTCTTTGCCAAAAGAGTGGATTTTCTGATGCGGTGTCTACCATATGCCCAAATAAATTTTATTATAGAGGCTTGAAGCGTTTTAAGTTCCGTCGTTGGTATCGGGATAGGGAAAGTTTCAAAATAGTATATCAGTTTGGGAAGGATGGTCATCTTTACTGCAGAGATGCGTCCGAAACACGAAAGAGGTAACACCCTCCATTTTCCTAGATAGGATCGAATCTCTGCAAATAATTTAGGAAAGTTGTGTTCATAAAGTGACTTACATTTTTTGGTGATGTTTTCTCCCAAGTATGTTATATAAGTGTCTTTCCAATGGTATTGATAGTTGGCTTTTAATGAGTCTAAATCTCCTTGAACTAAGTTTATCGGAAGGGCCTTAGTTTTAGACGTGTTTATCTTATATCCTGAAATATCTTGGAATTCCTGTTGGAGGGAATGAAGGTTTGGCAGGGTTATATGTGGGGTAGTGAGCGTTAAAAGAATGTTGTCTGCGAATAATGACAGTTTATATTCTACATTTTTAATGTTAACCCCTTTTATGTCTGGATTAAGTCGAATGGCTGATGCCAATGGTTCCACACATAGTACAAATAGTAGAGGTGACAAAGGGCATCCCTGCCGTGTACCATTGGATAGAGCCATTACAGGAGACATTGTGTGAGGGAGTTTAATGGTAGCTGTTGGCGAGGAATAAAGGACATTCAGTGCTTTCATAAACGGGCCGGCAAAGCCTAATTTCTCCAGAGTGGCCATCATATATCTCCAATTTAATCTATCGAATGCCTTCTCGGCGTCTAAACTAAGTATCAGAGCCGAGGCATCCATTTTGTTTAAGGCATCTATGAGGTTTATTACCCTTCTTGTGTTATCTCCCCCTTGGCGGAATAGGACAAAGCCCATCTGGTCTTTGTGAATAATTTGAGGGAGCCATATAGCAAGGCGATCCGCCAGAATTTTTGTAAATATTTTTAGGTCAGTATTAAGTAAAGCGATCGGTCTGTAATTCGCAGCTTCCATGGGGTCTTTTCCTGGCTTGGGTACTAGTGTAATGTATGAATGTAGGAAAGTGTCAGGGACGGGGTGACCCTCTAGAATAGCATTATATATTCGTAATTGGTGGGGAACAAGCTGGGGTGCAAAAGTTTGGTAATATGTAAGGCCGTCCGGCCCTGGGGCCTTCCCTTTACGCTGATTTTTAATGACCTCCTCCAGTTCCTCCTGTTCAATAGGTTCACTAAGTGTATTTCTAGCCTCCACTGGCAGTGTAGGAAGATTACACTTAGCAAAGAACTGTTGGAATGCCTGGTCTCTGTTTCTACAGTTAGAAGGTAGGGTATCCGGGAGGGAGTATAGCCCTGAAAAGTATGCATGGAACGTTTTTGCCACTTCCTCTGGATCATGCAGAACCTGACCTGTTTTTTACTTCAGGGCATGAGGGTGTCGATGCTGCATATCATCCCTAAGCTATTTCGCCAATAGGGTGTGAGCTCTATTACCCCTTTCGTAGTAATGTTGCTTTGTATATACCAAGAGTTTCTCAGTTTTTCCGATCATCAAATATTTAAGCTGAGACCTTAGGTTTAATATTTTTCTTAAAGTAGCTTTAGTTGGACGGGAACCCAGAGAAGACTCTAGCGTAGTTAATTGTGCTTGTACCTGTGTCATTTGCAGATTAGCATCCCGCTTAACCCTGGAACCTATTGCTATGCAACTGCCCCTGATAACAGCCTTGTGGGCCTCCCATAAAGTGTATGGGGATTCCACAGTACCCACGTTGTTAGCGAAATAATCAACCAAATGCTTCCTAATCTGTTCACGTGTGTGAGGATTTTTAATAAGGCTTTCATTTAGTCTCCAGTGGCATTTGCGAATATAATGGTAATCAGAACGAAGGGATAGTGTTATAGGGGCATGGTCCGACCAGGAGATCTGTCCAATCTCTGCCGTATCCATGCGTCTTAATTCCGGTATATTTCCTAGGAAATAATCAATCCTGGAATGGGATTTGTGTGGGGGAGAGTAAAATGTATAGCTCCGTTCCGTGGGGTGCGCGATTCTCCACAGATCGAAGAGACCAAACCGTCTGACCACCTTCCTGAATTCTCTAGATAATCTAGCCTGGTTAGGATCTCATTGTCGCTGAGGTATATATAGCCTATCATAATGTTCAGAGAGGGCTAGGGTAAAGTCCCCCCCCCCCCCCCCAAGAGTATCATGGATGAGGTTGATCTCTGTATTTTCTGGAGGACCCTTTTCAAAAATCTCAATTGTGACTGGTTTGGGGCATATACATAGCATAGAATAATCGGTGCTCCCATGTATGTGCCCTGTAGTATGATATATCTACCTTGGGGGTCCATAGTAGAGCTTGTAATCTGAACCGGTGAACTCGCGGAAAGCATGATTGCCACACCTGCCTTCTTCTTATCTTGAGAAGCTATATATGAATCTGGAAAATAATTCTTAAAAAAATTAAGGTTACTTGATTTATTGAAGTGGGTTTCTTGAAGAAACACGATATCTGCCTTAATTGTTTTAAGTTCAGTAAGTAAAAGTTTCCGTGGAGAGTTGAGGCCTTTGACATTTAATGAGACGAGTTTAACCATTGTAAAAATGAAACAGGTAAGTTGCTTCTAGTAGTGTTGACCTTTAAAGCAATGTCAGCTACTGCTCATTGGACAATTACAAAAGGAAAACACATGAGGAGGGGGATCAACAAGACATGGTGAGCTCAATGGTTCTTGTAGAATTTGACCTAACCGGTCTGTACCAGAGTCATCTCCCTGGAGAAGGGAAAACAGGCCATGCAGAAAAAACATAGTGGTCTGTAAAATGGGATCTACACTCCTTACCCTACTTGTCCCAAACGTCCCCTATGTGGGGGTAACTGGTGTGTCCTTTTGTAAGAACTCCAACTAGTGGCCCAATGAGACCGTAACTTAATCTTAAATGTAAACATCGCATACACATACAGAGTTTTTATTGAGAGAGGGAGGTCCCAAAGCTCGCTCGACCTCTCCTATCCCAATAAGCCAAAGTTTAAATCTTATGTTAACTAAGGGGCTGCTCAATTATATTCTAATGAATTATGCATTGAACCTGGCTAAGCCAAACATATAATTATATTTCTATGGAAAGTTTCAAGATAACTATAGCAACCATAACTATGATAGAGTTGAAACAGAGTCTAAATCTGGGCGGTACATATGTCCGCCTAATCATGAGTCTCATGGATATTAGATAATTCCCAGTAGCGGATCCCCACCACTAGCAATGATATGGACAAACTCTCCGTAGTTCAGTCAGGTTGTTGGCAGGTGAGCTGATCTCGGAGAGGACCTTCCTATATCCTTTGGCGGTTGATTCTTCTTTGCTGAACGTGGAGATTTCCAGATGGGTGGTAGTGGAACAGGAGGAGGTTCCAGTTCCCAGTCCGGCAGATCTGGAATGGGAATGTCAAGTATAGAACAAAATTGCCTCAAATCTTCATGTGACCTCAGTGTCCCAGATTTGCTCTTGCTGGAAGCTGTGAGCATAAATGGATATCCCCATTTATATTTGATATTCTTCCGCTTTAATTCCTCCAACAGGGGTTTCAGACATCTTCTCTTGTATAATGTTATCCAAGATAGATCTTGATAAATCTGTATTTTGGTGCCCTCAAATTCAATACCATTCTGTGATCTTGCGGCTTTCATTATGCGGTCTTTGAGTTGGAATTCATGCAGGCTGCAAATTATATCCCTGGAAGAGGCATTGGAGGCCCTGGTTTTAAGTGCGCGATGGGCACGATCCAATTTAATCGCATTTGTTTCAGGCTCTCCCAAGATCCTGTTAAAGATGATGTTAAGGACCTTTGGCAAATCTTCTGATTCTTTAGGTTCTGGGAGACCCCTAATTCTTATATTACATCTCCTGCATTGGTTGTCCAGGTCTTCTAGATCTCTAGTTGTTTCTTTAAGGACAACGGTTTGCATAGAGACATGAGAATGTAAGTCCATCACATAACAGCGGGTGTCATCATGTGATCCCTCAAGATCGTCAACTCTGGAGGCTACACCCTTTAGATCTACTCTGAGCACGGCTATTTCTTTTTTAAACATTTCCTTCATATCTGCCATCATGGATTTAAGGTCATGTTTGGTAGGAAGGTAGCTCAAGTATTTCTTGATATCCGTTGGTTGTGAAGACAATGCTTGGGCCATGTCCTGAGCCTCTAGCAGGGACTCAGATGAGGAAGCCCACCTGAGACGGTGGGATCTGGGGGGGGAATTGGCGTCCATACTGTCTTCTACGGCGTCTGACCAGGAGGCAGATTTAGAGCCCTGTGTTCCCAAGTCTTTCCTGGAAGTACCAGGAGTGCGATTTTTAGATGAAGCGGCGGATCTTGGCATCTCCCCCGTACTTGGCACTGGGTCAGGTGTCTGAGAACGGGTGGAAGTCCCCGATACAGCGTCCGCAGATATATCCCCAGTGTATTAGGACACCAGAGGGGATTTGCCTGGAGAGTCTAGTGATTCAGACCACTTTTCCGGGGTTAGCTCTATGGCTTCAGAGCCCAAAGTCTCACTGAGCCTGATACTGTCTTTCTTTGCGTAAGCCTCAAGTCCCCACCTGATACCCCTTTTGGGTCCTAGGAATGGCCTTTTCCCTGGGGTGCGAGGTCTAAAATTGTATTTTTGGAGAGGAGTGTCTTTTAATGCAGAGCCCTCTAGTCTGCGTCGCCGGGACGGAGGTCTCTGAGGTTTAGGCTTGGCCAGGTTGCTCTGAAGCGTGGGCGCGGGTAGACAAAATGGCCGTCGCGACCGCGTGTGGGAAGGCAGATCTCCCTGGGTATGATTTTGCTGGACAATGTCGCTGGTCTAGCACTGTATGTCCACAGCCACTTGTAGTCTAGCTTTAGGGCCTCCCCAGTGATCCCGCCATTAGGGGGGGGGGGGGAGGGTGACCCACCTCTACCTCCGTTGTCGCCCAGTCTCCGTGCTGCTCCGTTTATAACTCGTGACTCCCACCGGGTACTCAGCTGCCTCTCCGGGCTAGGCTCTTGATGTGAATGAGCTCCCCGCTGCTGTCGGCGTGCTCCGTTACCAGCTGCCTCTGCGGTTCTCCGCCGATGCACTTGGCGCCTTTTCTTCAGCAGCTGCAGGACTCTGCTCCCTCCCTCTCAGCGGTCTTCCACTTCCGACGTCACAGCTCCTCCGCCGGATCTCTGATCCGCCCGAAACTTCTCCTGTATTTGCACAGCTCACTTGTCTATCTTTTCCTCCTTTTTTGGTTAGCTTTATGCCAGGTGTATGCCGTCGCAGCCCCTTATCTGTGCGGCCAGTCTCTGGAGAGGAAAGATTAAGCGGCCATCTTGGTTGGTTCCCCTTACACGCAGAAATTTTTGAAGTTTGAAAATGGCAAATTGTTTCTAAATTTTCACAATATTTTGATATTTTTCACAAATAAACAAGAATTGTACGGACCGAAATTTCTTATTAACTTAAAGCACAATGGGCCTTATGTATGAAAACTGTTCAGGTCTAAGACTGTCTTTGTTGCCCATAGCAACCAATCAGCGTGCCCCTTTCATTTCATATAGTTCTCTGAAAGCACACGTTCTGCTGTTCCTGGTGCTCCCCACCAATAATAACACATTCATTGGTCATGTCACGCCAGGCTCGGACTGGCTCACAGGGAAACAGGGGGAACTTCCAGTGGGCTCCTGGGTATGGTGGACTTGGATGCTTTTTAGGGAGAGGCCCCAAAAATCATCTCGACTCTACAGGCACTCCAGTTTGACACTGCGTCATGCTGCAGAGGTCTATTCCTATATGAAAAACACGTGACCGCTGAGGCCAATGATTGACTGTATGTATTGGCTGTGATTAATGAACATGACATCATGTATTGGGAGCAGCAATGGTGATTAAACGGAGCAGGATTCACAAGGGAGTTAAAAGGGTTGTCCACTTTTTTATATTGTTGTTTAGGTTTTGATGGGCTTAGAAGATAATAAACCTTGTACCCACCTCCATTCCAGTGATGCCGTTGTCCTTAGTCTCCATTAGTCTTCTGTTTTTTCTGGTCTTCTTACAAACCATACATCACTGCTGAACATCTCCGAATGGTGATGTCAGCCAATGGCATGTGACCACTGCAGCCAATCAGCAACTGCAGTGGTGACGTCCCATTGGAAGAAGACCGAAGATGAAAACGGAGGTCTGGCAGAGAGCGAGGACAGCGGTATTGTTGGATCGGAGGGGAGAGGGGAGGTGAGTTCAAGGGTTTATTTTTTAAGCCCACCAGCAGGGCTGCCATAAATAATTTCTGGGCTGAAGCAGCTGAGTCTCCACCCTTACCAGTTTCCATCTTGCACCATATGTGCGGGACCCTTTTTTTTCATAAGATTTGATCAGGGCCCTGCCAAGAGCACAGTCAGTATTCCTCTGATCCACCCTGTCCACCAGAACTCTAAAAAACAATAAAACAAAGTGGACAACCCCTATCATTTTTTTTCTACTTTTAGTCCCCCATGACCAGCAGAGCCTTTTCTTATCCTGTTTATCTATGTAAAAGCATTCTACCTAATGTAATTTTAAAACTTTTGTGCATTTTAGGAAGCAGACTCACACTGCGATCTGCACTTCACTCTCTGTCCGCTGCCACCACACCACCCCAAGCACAGCTGCGATCATGTATGCAAATATTCAGTATCATTCAATGGATATTTTCCTTTCTACTGATGGGTAAGTTATGTTTTGGAGTAAAACAGCAAATGATCCAATCTGTGTCATTACAATTCCCGTTGATCTCTGTGGAGCTTCTACTGACAGACATTTGGAGATTCACGGACCTCTTTGATCTGGCAAGTGGTCAATGTTATGGTTTATGAATCTCCACTAAATACAAAATTCAGTCCTAAAACAGATCTGTTAATAAAATATGCTACTTTATCTGAAGGGGTTCTCTGCTATTACAAAATTCTAAGTTCATTGCAACAAGCCCGCTGTTCATGATCCACATCTTTTAGGCAGAGAAGATAGTAGCAAAAAGAACATCTCTTGCTCTGGAGGAGCTGTCCTGTCCTGCATTACACAGACCATTACACTGTGTCATTCCTAAATTCTCCTGTGGAGATGCTGCAGGGAAATTGTATACTTACACTGTGTTCCAAAGAAGAGGCAGAGGCCTGGACAAAGAAGCGGCAGATGAGGTTTAACACTGATAAATGCAAGGTTATGCACATGGGGAGCAAAAATCCATTACATGATTACTTGTTAAATGGAAAAACGCTGGGAAAAAGTGACTGGAGAAGGACTTGGGAATCCTGGTGGACAGTAAATTTAACTGTAGCAGCCAGTGTCAGGCAGCAGCTGCCAAGGCAAATAGGATTATGGGGCATAGATGCACATGATGAGAACATTATTCTCCCATTGTACAAGTCACTGGTTAGACCACACATGGAATATTGTGGACAGTTTTGGGCACCAGTGCACAGGAAAGACATTGTAGAGCTTGAACAAGTTTAAAGGCAGCAATTAAAGTAATAAAAAGGACTGGGTGGATTGCAATACACAGAAAGATTAGCAAGATTAGGGTTATTTAGTTTAGAGAAAAGACGGCTTTGGGGCGAACATAAAAAATATGAATAAATATATCGTGTGTCAATATAGAGATCTCTCCCAAGACCTATTTATACCAAGGATTGTATTTAGAACTACGTCATGAGGATAGAAGTGTCTACATAAACATAGAAAGAGATTCTTTACTGTAAGAGCAGTGAGACTATGGAGCTCTCTGTCAGAGGAACAGATGGTGCCCAATGTGTCAATATTTTTTGTAGCCATCATTATTTTCCAGCACTGCCTTAAGTCTCTTGGGCATTTGAGCTTCACATGTTGCAGCCACTGGAATCCACTTCCACTTCTCCATGACAACACCACTGGAGCTGGTGGATGTTAGAGACCTTGCCCAATTCTACCATCTTTTTGAGGATGTCCCACATATGCTCAATAGGGTTTAGGTCTGGAGACATGCTTGGCCAGTCCAGCAGCTTTACCCTTATTTTCTTTAGCAAGGCAGTGGTTGACTTGGAGGTGTGTTTGGGTTATCATTATGTTGAAATACAGCTCTGCGGTCCAAATTCTTAAAGGAGGGGATCATTTGTGGAAAAAAAAAAAAAGGACAGATTTCGGATTCCACCCAGCCCCAAACTTTAGAGGCTACAGGAATCCGGCATGTTCTATCCACCGCTGGCCGGCGACTCAGTAGAAAATCCGTGCTGTGTAGACTACAGAACGGATTTTCTATTGAGGTCTACACAGCTCTGGGCTCAGTTCGATGTTCGTCAGATTCTAAATACTGAATCCGCCGTAAATCCGATGAAAAACCTGTGTTGTGTAGACATAACCATAGACTAAAGAACACAGCAGACAATGATTTCACTGCAGAGGTGGTTATAGGGGTTATAGGGCGCTTGAGGCTCCTGTAGTCCAGTCTCTCATCATAGGGCATCCACTTATGTATGGTGACATTTCACCAGTAATTGTTAGCTATGGAATCCATTAGTTCAGGCATTTACATGCAGTCTAATAGAGAACAGAAAGCTGCAGCTGCAAAGGTTGCTCCAATGGTAGGTCTGCCCCAGTCCCCTGTATTCTTTCCTTTGGGCAAATATCTATGTGCAATATTTTATCAGCTCAGATAAGCGGTGAATCTTAATGACATAAATGTTTTAATAGATTTTCATTTATCCGAGTCATTTCTAAAAAAAAAAAATTATATAAGGAAAAACAAAATTTCTGTACTTTGATTTATATGTGGTTTACATTATGAGTAGTTACAATAATGACTGTTTTATATTTATGGTTGTAAGTGATAACATCACTGCTCACTCCCGCATGCGCTATACGAGCACCTCTTGACTAGATATGCATGCGCGCAAGTCAGGAGGCCGACGCTTCTATACTGTAGACGCGCACCGCTCTATATGAATGCAGTGTCACACTACTTTGTATAATGTGATGTTTCGTTTAGGGAGGGCAGTGGGTGGCTCCAGTATACAAGCCGGCCGTCCTGCTGACTAGCCCTCTATACTGTAGCTGCCCACCACCCTCTCCGAAGAAACGTCACACAGTGCAAAGCAGTGTGAGGGTGTTTGAGGTGGCCTCCTGACTTGCTTGTGTGCATAGCAAATAATTATCAACGGGGCATGTGCGATAATTTGCAGGCCAGGACTTCTGTAGTGCCTGTAGGAGTAAGGTGTGACGTTCTGAACAGACATAAATATCACACTGGTAATAATGTAAAACACGTCTAAATTAGGTTAAAGTGTAGTTATATTGTTTTGCCATTATTAGTTTAATTACATAAAAAAATGACCTGGACAATCCCGTTAAGCAGTTACAGATGGCCATAAACTTTGGCTATGGTTGATAGGTTGTGCTTATATCATGGTAAAAGCCATTTTACTCTTTAGCCATTGTATTAATATTGTACAGTGTTTTCAATTTAAATAAGATTAATTTGAGGTTTTAATAAGAGATCGCTGTGTGCTTCAACTTCAACCCACTGGATCCACAGAGGAGACTGTGCTGATGTTCCGGTTTTATGACAAAAACCCATCACTGCCGCTGTCATCACTATGGAAGATTTTAGATACTTTTTTATTGTATAACAAAAAATTATGCAATTTTATAGGATAAAATTTGGATCTTCAGTGTGTCCCCCCTCCACATGTCACTGTCCTCTCCCTATGCAGTCTTATTTTGTAAGAGCTGTTTACATACCACAGGCCTGCATTCAGTCTAAACAGTGTTCTATGAACTCAGCACTGATCTCTCACACCTGGAGGTTTGCTACAGTTGAATCCATCCAGAGCACAGATCCGTCTCTCTTCATTTTTACAATTCTGCTGTTTTCTGATTGCAGCAGTAGCTGCAGTGTCAATGAGGAGCAGTTAGCTGTATAGAGTGAATTTTTTGTCGGCCCCTTACACACAGGAGCATTAAGGCACCCTGGCACAATTCTGCTGTTTTCTGATTATAGAGACAGCTGCAGTGTCAATGAGCAGGCAGCTAGCTGTATAGAGTGAAATTGTTGTCGGTCCCTAATTCTGAGTGAGAGGCAGGAATGCAAGCTCCATGAATATGGCTGTCCAGGGGCAGAACAGAATGTAAATTATTAGAGCCCTCAGGTAATATAATGCAAGGAGGTGGGATCCGACTATCCTACCGGCACTGGAGAAGTTTGTTTACAGAAAACGAAGATAAGGAAAACTGTGAAAACAAGGCAGCTTTGCTAATGACATCCAATTGCAAAGTTGCTTGTTTTCACTGTCCCCTTATTCTGAAGGCCATTTAATAAAATTATACAACCCCTTTAAGGTTTAACTGTTTCATGTGTGGCACATATGGCTCCACATTAGGGAATATGTCCATCAAAGACCTAAATTAAAGTTGTAAAAAATTGTATATATTTCCATGAACAGTGATCAAATAAGTTTTTTCGTTTTATTGCATTGATGGCCTCTTCTTAGAATAGTCCATGAATGTGTCATCCTCTCACTTATCAGCAGAACAAAGGGCCTGTGTAGATCACCACGCTCCGGGCACCACATTACCTGTCACAGTGACACCAGTACACATTGGGATGCATCTAATACTGTAGCTCCTCTGGTTTCAAAACCAGACAGAGTGCATGGTAAAACATATAGCTAAAAAAAATTAGTGAAGCTCACTGCATTATTCTATTGCAACGGCCAAAGCTGATATCTCTCCAAAGTGCATGGACACTGCCGGCCAATGGCAACAGAATATCCAAATGTAGAAAAGTAGGTATACCAGCTCACCGATATATATATAGATGCCCGGACCTTGCAGGATTGCAATAGTAGAATATAGAAGAAACAGATGTCCAGCATCTAAAAGCCGTTTTTTCTTTATTCAAAAATCAGGAGACAACAACACGTCCCTTTGTATGTTGGATCCTTGTTGTTGTCTCCTGATTTTTGAATAAAGAAAAAACGGCTTTTAGATGCTGGACATCTGTTTCTTCTAGAATATCCAAATGGATCCAACGAAAATCCAGCTCTTCATAAAAGCAGCAGTATTATAAATCCATAAAAAGATCAGCATACAAGATTACATAAGCAGATGTGAGAAAGTGCTTACGCGTTTCAGGCATAGCTATGCCCTTGATCACATTCATGCTGCGATCAAGGGTGTATTTTTGTTTCCGAAACGTGTAAACGCTTTTTGATATTTGCTTATGGAATCTTGTATGCCGACCTTTGAATTGATCTATAATAAATACTGCTGCTTTCATGAAGAGCTGGATTTTCATTTGATACAGAGTGCATGGATGCTTATCAAAGTGAAACTTGGGAGTAGAAGTCCCACTGCTCATACACTGATGGTCAACTCTAAGAACAAGCCATCAGTGTAAAATTCTAAAATTAATAGGATTTCCCACAGAGTTGTACTCTAATGAAGCGAGCCGACAAGAAGCATAAAATAAAGACTATATAAAACAGGTACATTCCAATATCAGCAGCACACTATCAACTAAAAAAAAACAGGCACATAGGAATTTTTGGAAAAGCATTTCTGCTATTTAGAATACATGAAAAATGTTTGAAGTTCTTAGTTCACATTTTTTATCAAAACTGCTCAAGTCCACCTCCCAATCTTCAAGGGGACCTCAAATGCAGGAGGGTCCTACACTATTTCCACCTCTCTCTTGGGTCCTGTTCAGACCTCCACACTTCAGGGAGTGAACGTTCCAGCTACTAAGTACACTGCATTGATTTAAAAACCTGTGAAGGTGGGTGGAGTGCGAATAACCAACGAGGTGGCAGCCACTCCTCCATACACACGTTAGAAAACAATATTTGGCTTTGCACAGCCAAAAACTTCTCCGAAAAAAATGAGCACAGCTGCCACACCAGTGTGCACCTGTGCTCATTTTTTGCGGAGAAGTTTTTGGATGTGCAAAGCCAAATATTGTTTTCTATATAAAACAGGTAGGCATTGCCCACGTGTACTTTTACTTTGTAAACTCACAACTAGACATCTGCTCTAACACAATCCAGAATATAAGGCCAAATAAGGTCCTCTAGGACTGGAGCTGGGACACTCTGATGTGTAGACTATTAATTATAACACCATGTTCTATGTCATCTCCCTCCAGGATTCCTGGCTCTTCTGGTATTTATTTTTCTGTTCTTCACACATCTCTGGCCAATATCTGCCATGTACTTCAGCTG
Organism: Phyllomedusa bahiana; assembly: GCA_025379985.1. NCBI lineage: Eukaryota > Metazoa > Chordata > Amphibia > Anura > Hylidae > Phyllomedusa > Phyllomedusa bahiana. The sequence continues at coordinate 117,246 of JAODAL010005393.1, read as the reverse complement.
GGTCTTATTGGATTGGAAAACACCAGAAACAGGTAAAAATATGACATTACATTAAAAGGTGAAAGAACTCTTTTTTTTACTAAAATACGCCCATCCTTGATTGGCACGTGAACCCCTGTTTTATTGAACTTCGAAAGGTATTTAAGTCTAAAATGTCTTGGCACTAAGATATGCCATAACTTTAAAGGGAATGTGTTAAAAATGACTTATTGTTTAACTCACATTTTTATGTTCAACACATTTTTTTATGTTTTTTTTTAATTTTCCATATCACTTTCAATATTTTTTTTATAATTCTTAAGTCCTGCAGTTTTCACTTTGGTCACTAAGCCTAATAGTTGTCTGACACTTCCTGTTCTGTACAGAAAGATTCTCAGTTGTCTGCTCATTATCAGCACAAAGAGGGTCAAACTGAAAAGAGACACCAGTGTGAATAGATAACACAGGATCCACCAGTCACAAGAGGAGATGGTCACAGTTCACCCTTTCACCTCCCTGCACAGTGACTTCTTCCCAGGTCATAGAGCATGACTAGAAAACTTTTCTATAGAAGTGAATGAGTCAGTCTTAAAGAGAACCTGTCACATAGTTTTTGCCTCCCTGGCTGAGGACAGCACAAGCTAGTGTCAGACCTGCTTTTCCCAGCACTGTGTCCCTTATTCTGTAAGATGCTGTAGTTTTCATGTATTTAGTGCTCAAATCTGCAGTTTTCAGTCATTCGAAGAGTCCTTCAGGGTGTTAGTTTTTTTCAAACCCTGCCCATATAAGGCTAGCCCCGCCCACCTCAACTGACAAACCTATTACTTTGAATAGGTAAAAACATGTGAATAACTGTCAGTGGGCGGAGCTAGCCTTTGGTGGGCGGGGCTAACACCTGCTCATGAATAAGATTTGAGGGGTAAATGCTCTAAAACTGCTGCATCTTACAGAATAAGGGACACAGCGCTGGAAACAGCAGGTCTGACACTGGCTTGTGCTGTCCTCAGCAAAGGGGGCATAACCAATGTGACAGGTTCCCTTTAAGTCTACTATGTGCATGAAACTACTGTAAAGCATCTTTCTGACTGCTGTTAAAGCAGTGCAAACAAGGCCTAGTGGCCAAAGTGAGAACTGCAGGACTTAATAATTATTAAAAAATATTGAAAGTGATATGAAAAATGTAAAAAAGCAACCACAAATTCCTAAAAAAAAGTGTGTTTAACGTAAAAATGGGACTTAAACAATGAATCATTTTTTGATGACACATTCCTGACCGGGCCACTTACCCTCCTTCCTGATCAGCCATATAATGGCTGCTATGGGGCCCAATCAGTTTTAAGAACATTGTTCCATTTTGTAGGGAACAAGTAGTTGGTAGCTTTCTGCTCGCCAACCCTACAATTTGGGTTCCCTGATCTATGGCAGTATTATATATACCGTTAATTGTTGCTACTTCCTGCTGTTTTAGCTTATAGTCATTAGGCGGTAGACCCCATCTTATTTTGCTATGAGGCCCTATGAATTCTAGTTATGCTCAAAAATGTTCTCATAATGTGGTAGTGACACTGGATGGTTTCTGCCATTCTTTCTCTGGTATGTTAGTATGTGCAATGGTTTTATAGTCCATAAACCCAGCTAAACTGTTCTAAACATTGTTAGCCCAGGCTACCAAGCAATTTACCTGCCTGGGATGTGAGACGGCATTGACTAATCTCTGCTAATCTACAGGTGGTCGACGTATGGAATGGGTACGGAATTGGTCTATATGGAGACATTTTCGTGACTACTTTCCCATACAGGTAAAATTTCCCCAAAAAATGTGACCCAGCAAATAATTTACATACTTAAGTTGTTAATTCTATGACAACAAGCTACTGTTTTTATGCACTCCATGATGACTACCACCTGTAAAGACAAAAACCACAAGGATAGATTATTCTACTAATTTTTTCACCTTTTTTCTGTGATACATATAAGAATTTATTTTTATGTAATCTTTACATTAGATTTTTTCTTTTTTTTCACTTTTTTCTTTTTTTAAACAGCAAAAGTGCCACCAAAGCCAGTTTTATAATTATATCACTTTTCCATCACAGTTGTTTATATATAGGTGATGTTAGGGACTGTCAGGGATGCACACGGACACCCTGACGCTGGTCCCAACCTCTGTCCCTGCCTTTTGGGGTACCCGACTCCTTAATAGGTCGGCCCCAACCAGAAGACTGAGATCTACTCTGAGCCAAGTGAGACACCAGCCATAGATGAACAAACACAGAACAAACAGGAGATATCAGACAGGCCAAGTCAGCAACGAACGGGCAGCGCAGTACAGAAACGAGTGACAGGAGAGTAAACAGGGTCTAGGCAAGAGTCAAAGAACACAGAAATAAGCAAATAAGAAAACAGGCAAACTACAGGTAGAGGAAAGCGTATAGTAGGCAAGGAAGACAGGAAGCAGAGACTATAAATAGGGAAGAGCAGGAAGTAGAACAGAAGTGATAGGAGAAAGGAAATGTCAATCACCAAAAGAACAAGTTAACCCAAATAGTGATGGAAGATTCCTGGCTATGGGCGTTGGCCAGGAATCAATTAAGCAACTAAGCTTAGCAGACAGAGTTCACACTAGGGGAAAATATCATTGCTGAAGCCGCAGTTTTGGTAGCAGCGGCCGTGGCCGGCGACCAGAGTCAGATGCAGAGGGTCTGCCCGTTGCAATCGTGACAGGTGGTATAAAGTTTTATGTCATCAGGTGTTGGGGCTAAAAGTAGCAGTGTGGGCTGTAAGGCTATGTTTACACAGCACTGGTTTCTGGTCGGATATTCAGCGGATTTAGTATTTAGAATCCAATGAAAATCCAACTCTAACCGGTGCCCATAGAACTCAATAGAAATTCCGTGCTGTAGTCTACACATCACGCATTTTCTACTGTAGGAATTCTGAACCGCCAGCCCTCCGTCGGAATATAGAACATATTCTATCTTCCTGCGGATTCCCATACAGTCAATGTACTGGGCCAGTGGCAAATCCCAAAAACCGACCGCTATTTTTAGCGCAAACCCATGGCAAAAACCGTGGTACGCTTTTAGATTTTCAACGGTATTTTAACATAGCTGTGTAGACCTAGCCTAAGGGCGACATGTCCCAACACGCCAACGCCAGTTTTTTGGTCTATTCTTGTTGTAAAGGAACTGTCGTACACCAAAACTAGGCGCATTATACGCTGGGCACGACACTTTGTAATGTTGTGGCTGTGCGCCTATTGAGGCGCATTACATATGTTATGCGCCTCCGTCGGGCAATGCACCACGATTGGCGCATTACATATACTACCACTGAGCTGTTATGCGCCGCGAGTTGCACAATGCGCCTTTTTTGATGCAATGCGCCTTTTTAGGCGCAATGCGCCTTTTTAGGCGCATTAAGGTATACCTGACACCAGTTTTTAGAAAGTATCGGACTTTCAGGCGCACTTTACACTGATTTAATGTGCCTAAAACTGGTATGGATACACCACTTTTCGGACATGTCGCCCTAAGGGTTTTTTATTATTATTTTAAATTTTTTTTTAGTGTTTAGTTATGTATTAGAAATATTTGCCGCTCCATAAGAATATCTTTCTCTGGAGGACATTTTTATATAACTTTTAATTTTTTTAATTTTTGCTGATTTCCCATGAAACACGCCTCTCTATCCAGACTGCAGACTTAATCTAGGTCTTATAATACCCAGCAACATCAGCAACTTCTTAGCCTCCGCCGGGGCCGGGAACCAGAAAGCTACAAGGCATTTTACTAACCACAACGGTGCCTATTAACATCTCTGGTGGAACAATTCATTGTGAGCAACCCAGAAAAAAAGGTACATACACCATTGAAAGCCTGCGGTTCTTAACCTCTTTCCAACATTGACGTAAACTTACATCATGGTCAGGAAGGGGTTCCTGCAAATTGTTGTATATTTACAGCAAGACGATCATGCAGGATCAAAAACAGAGCCCACACGATCCCTGGGGGATTCCAGCTGTATATTACAGCCGATGTCTTTCAGCTTCAGCCACGACCAGAGTTCATTCCAGTTGAGGACGATTAACCCCTTAGATCCAGCAGCAAAAAGAAAAACAGAGGGAGGGAGTTCCTTCTGTCTCCATCAGCAACCCGTTGAATGGCCCTAAAAACCCAGAAGCCTAACAAAGGTTGCTTCTGATGTCACCACAGGCTCAGCCAGGCATGGTGATTATCAGCTATAATCTGTAGCAGTACAGTAATGTACTGCTATGTATTGTAGCAACAATCTACTAGAGTCAAGTCCCTAATGGGGACTAGGAAAAAAAAGTGGAAGTAAAAAACAAACGCAAATAAATCAAATAAAACACGTACACCACCCTGACAGAATCCCACTGCGTAGAAAATGGAATAAAAAGGAGAGACGCTATCAAATCCGGTGCAGACATAGTCTGCCTGCAAGAGACACACCTGTTATCTTTAGATGCTCATCGGCTATATAACAAACGCTTTCCTCACAATTTCCAAGTGCATTCCCCACAGTAAAAAGCAGGGGTGGCTATTTTAATTAAAAAATTGAGGACTTCCGGGGCAGAGCTACGGAACGTGGCCGCATCTTACTTGGGCTCCTCATCCCTGGCCGAAAAACAGTTTTAAATCAAGCTGTCCAGCTTCTACTGACTTTCCCTCACGTCAGCGGGGGTCGGTGGAGGTGGTGGTGAGGTGGAGAGAAGCCTTTTAGTCAGAGCCCAGAGGTCAAGGAGCGCACATTAGCTCCGTTTGTCTTGGCCGCAAGACGAGGCAGACATCAGGCATCATCGGAGAGAGCCGGTGGAAGAGCGACGCGGAGGTGAGGGGAAACACCCTGCCGGACCCACAGATTTACAGCCTGCCAAGAGAGCGGATGACCCTACAACGGGAGAAATGGTGAAGGAGACCACACGTGTGTCCCTTCGCTCTGCTGTGGAGAGGAGTCGGCTGCTGAGCGCTCGCAGAGCCCTGACAGGAGAGGAATCTCTGAATACCCAGCTTTGCCATCTGGGAGGTACCCGGGACAGAGCTGGATTAAGGTGACACCAGAGGCTCCACAGTTCGGTGGATGGCCATAGCTTCTTTTGCTCCCCTCTGCACCGTTCACAGGGGGGGAAAGGCATCCATATTGGCCCCCCCACCCTTCGTATTTGGGGGTTTGCAGCACCACAGCTTTCCTGCACCTAACTTTCTCACCCCAGTGGCCAAAGGCTACACTTAGTGAGTTGTTCGGAGAGCTCTGTTGGGGACACTGCTATACGTGGGGGGGGTGAATGTTGGGTCGAGTTCCAAAAAATTCAGTAACCTTCCAACTCACTCGAGTTATCTGTGACCCCTCTGGTCGTTATATCATTCTCCTTTGTGAAATCAATTCCAGGCCATATGCCCTTACTGCTTTGTATGCACCAAACTATAACCAAATTTCCTTTATTAAGGAAACAATCCGGATGGCTAAAGAGGTGAGGAAAGGGGTCTTGATCATCTGTGGAGACTTCAATGTAATAGTAGATAATTCAGCTGACAGATCCAGATCACGGGAATCTCCTACCCCAGATTTAAAAACCTTTTTATTGGAGGAAGACCTTCATGATGTATTTACATACTACTGAGAAAGATTACACCTTCTTCTCCGACCCCATTCGTTCCACTCCGAATCGATTTCTTTCTCATAGATAAGATTGTACTCCCACAGATTCTTTCCTCTAACATTGGCCACACAACATGGTCTGACAAATACTTCTCCATCAATGGCTCCTCAGTTCCCTCTCCAACAATAGTATGGTGCGCGCATAAAGCTTACATTCGTGGTGTATTTATCCAATTGGCCAGTAGAAAGAAAAAAAAGAATACTGCTCAATCCTAGAGGACCTGATAGGCAAAATTAAGTTAGCGGACACAGCTTTTAAGAATAATCCATCGATAGATAACAAAGAACATCTTTCAAAACTACAAAACGACCTACGTATTCATTATCTCCAAAATTATGAAAAAAATCTGGCCAAATTGAAATGGCAATATTACCTTCAAGGTGATAGACCTTCAAAATTACTTGCCAGAAGAGTCAAAGTTCAACATGCACGTACTAAAATTACATACCTAATTTCCGACTTGGGGGCCAAAATTATAAATCCTTCTGAAATAGCCGACCAATTCGCAGAATTTTACTCTAAACTATACAATTTACAATCCAGTGATGGTCTATCCCCTCCCTTCTGATGAAGAAATTAACACTTTCCTATCTACAGTTGCCCTACCAAAATTGGAGCAATCACAACTAGAACTCTTCAACGCACCCTTGACAACTTCAGAAATTCGATTAGCTATAAACTCTAGTAAACTAAATAAAGTTCCAGGTCCAGATGGTTTGTCAATGTGAATATTATCGCCTTTTCGCTGACGTATTACTACCTCATATGGCACCTCTATTCAATGATATTGCTAGTACTTCGAAACCGCCTAAAGAGATCTTAAAAGCCACTATTTCAACCATCCCTAAGCCAGGCAAAGCTGCAGATAATGTATATAACTACAGGCCCATTTCCCTTTTAAACACAGACATAAAGTTATATACAAAGGTGCTAGCCTCTCGACTGAATCTGATCCTTCCCTCTCTAATCCACAGTGACCAAACTGGATTTGTAAATGGCAGACAGGCAAGAGATGCCACCCGTCGTATACTAGATTTAATATAGGTGGCAAATACACTTGATGAGGATGTGGCCTTTCTATGGTTGGATGGAGAAAAGGCCTTTGATAGAGTCAACTGGCGTTATATAGAGCTAACGCTGCGTAAATTTGGATTCTCTGGCTTTCTACTATCTGCTATAATGGCCCTATACTTTAACCCGTCTGCCTCCGTACTCGCTTCAAGTTTCCTTTCCAAACCCTTCAATTTGACGAATGGAACCCGCCAAGGTTGTCCACTTTCGCCACTAATCTTTATACTATTTATAGAACCATTAGCTGAAAAAATCAGAAGTAATTCTATTTTTTCTGGTATACTGACTTGCCACCTCCACCATAAAATAAGTTTATACGCGGACGACATTATGTTAATTATCTCAAATCCCATATCTTCAATTCTGGCCATTCTAAATATTCTGCATTCCTTCTCAAAAGTCTCATACTACAAACTTAACAAATCTAAATCCTATATTTTTCCAGTGAATAATACCGATACTCAAACCACGTCCTTAAAACAAGTAGACTTTTCCCTCGCACAAACTTCCGTAAACTACCAACGCATACAGGTAACTAATTCATCTCATCATACCATGTCCACAAATTATAATTCACTATATCCAGACCTTGAAATGGAGATAAACCGAATAGCTAAATTAGGCCTTTCTTGGAAATGTCCTTATTACCTAAGTTCATATATATTTGTCGTGCCATCCCTTATATAATCCCTGCTCATATTCTTCATAAACTCCAACAGCTATTCCTAAACTTCATTTGGGGAGGAAAAAAAGCTAGAATCAAGAAATACCTATTTTATTTTATAGTCAAAAAGATGGAGGAATGGCTGTCCCTAACCTTCAAGCGTATAATGTCGCCATCATCCTTGAACAATCCCTCCCGCTATGGGCGAATGATAACTCCATCTCCTGGGCACAATTGGAGGGTTCAAATTTTACGCCCCAGGTTGTTAGCTCTCATCTTAAGGCGTCACTTTTGGGTGTACCACTCCCAATCTCCCTATTGGATTCTCTTTCCGATCTTTTTAAATTATGGACTTCACATGTCCTTTCCAACCCCTGGATATGTCTCCAAAAACATCATACTCCCTTATCTGTCTTAAACTACTGGAATGACTTCTTATCCTTTTCATCTTGGTCACGTTTCAATTTTTTTTACAGTAGGCCAACTATTTAATGATAAAAATGAACTCAAATCATTTGCAGAACTCTCTAAACATACAGGCCTCCCCTCCTCCTACTTTTTCCAACATCTTCAAATACGCCACTTACTCCAAAAGATTGAATGTCCCAAAGCTGCCCCTACTCCCTCCGACTTCCATAAATTTCTATTTAAAAAAAAAAATTTTTTGGGAAAGGACTGTCTCTGATATACCATATGCTTATTGATAAATGTGACCTCACTAAATTTCACACCATGGTCAAGTGGGAGAAAGAAATGTCCAAAGAATTCTCTCTCTTACAGTGGAAAGCAGCCCAATTGACTCCCCAAAGATTTTCCTAATGTTTAAATCTTACTGAAGTCATGCGCAAAATACACCTCCGTCGGTATTTGCCTCCCACATGCCTCGCACATATCCACCCTGGTACTTCTGACCTCTGTTGGAAAAAAATGCGGCCAACAAGGCACACTACTCCATGTCTGGTGGGGTTGTCCCCACATTCAACACTTTTGGAAATCAGTTTTTCAATTACTTTATACAGTTACCGGTTATTATTGTAAGCCAACCCCAGAACTAGTGGTCCTGGATATAGGTCTTCTAGAATTCCCACACTCTTTAAGTACAGTTTTCTTTCACATACTAATTGCAGCACGGACAACTCTAGCTCGAAACTGGAAGTCTCCCTGTGTTCCTCCGCTATCGGAGGTAATTAATAGAATTAACTTTCAATGTTCATGTGAACTTAAACTTATTGACTCAACTCATGTCTGCGTTAGGAAAAGATTACTATGGTAATCCTGGCTGTCGTCTCGGTACTATGTTGGTCATACGGTACAATCGACAGTCATTTAACCAGTGCTGCGCATGCATCTCCCTCCCCCTTCACATACAACATTCATGAACAACATACTCTTCTCAGTACACCTTGACCACCACCCACGTTTTAATTTGGTTATTTCTTTCAGTATCTCATAAGTTTTGACTGTGCTTTATGTGCTTTCTATGTCTTTTCTGTTACCAACCTATGTTACAAGTGCGATTGTTGTGATACTTTTTATGCTTTTTGCAAATCTTTTGTATGTTTTGTATTTGTTTAAACTGCTTATACCATGTCTTCAATAAACCACTGTTTAAAGAAAACGGAATAAAAAACAATCAAAAAGGCATATAAACCACAAAGTGATGCCAATGAAAACATCTGTTCATCCTGCAAAAAAAAAGCCCTTACATTGCTCCGTATAAGGAAAAATTAAAAGACCGTCATAATACAGTACTGCATGAACATTGTTTTACACAATAAAAACACTATTTTTTTAAGTGCTGCAACATAAAAAATTATATAAATTGGGCATCACTGTAATTGTGTCGCCCACAGAGTACAACTAACATGTCACGTATACTGCATGGTGAGAGATGTAAAAAAATTACAAAATACTACCAGAATTACTGTATTTTCTTCATCCTTCCTTCTAAAACACGTATTAACCCCATTCCCGACATAGGACATACCGGTTCATCCTAGCGGGAAATGCCTCTCACAAATGGATGTACAGGTACGTCCTGCACATTGTGTGGGCTAACAAGCAGGACCCCGCACGATTGCGACATGGGACCAGCGGTATATAAGCAATGGCCTCATGCTGCATCACCAGAGGCTGGAGTGAACTCCGGTTGCGGGTGATTAACCCATTAGCTGCCACAATCTATTATGATTGTCGAAGCTAAGGCAAAGATAGGGGGAGGGAGCTCCTTCTGTCTTTTGTCGGCACAGCATCGGGACAATCGTTACTGCTGTCTCCTCTCTAGACAGCCCGGGAGTGTAAGAAACACTTCCGGACTGTCTGTGACGTCACCATGCCCCGTAATGCATTGTGGGCATTGCCGAGCATGGTGAGTGAGAGTCACCATGGAGCAATGCTGTGTACTGATCTCAATTGTATCAGTGATCTGAGAATCTAGCTTCATTAGCCTCACCAGCCCATGTCTGGAGGTCTCTCATGCCGTGTATGTATGTATGCCCATGTTTTTTCTTTTTAAAATGGATTAATAAAGTACAAGCTACAATGCTTTTTACCTAGCCCGGTCTGTACCTGCTATAGTGTTTGCCTACTGAGAAATTGCTAGAGCTGGTTTATGCTGTTTAGCTTACTGCTTTGGACTTTCCTAAAAGAATCAGTTGTAAATTTTCCTGAAGATTGGAAAAAATGACTACTAAATTTTTAAACCTCCTAATGTTTTAAATAAAAAAGACATTTAAAAAATTATGCCAACCAACAGTAGACATATGGTAGATGCTAATTCTAAACTATTTTGAATGGAATAGATATATGCAGAAATTTTTGAACTTTTTAAAATTTTTATGACATTTTGATGTTTTTCACAAATAAACAAGGATTGTATATACCAAAATGTATTACGCATTTAAAGAAAAATATGTCACGAAAAAATAATCTCTGAATCTCACAGATAAAAGTTTTAAAAAGTTATTCACACATAAAGTGACATATGTTAGATTTGAAAAATGGGGCTCTATTATAGAGGTCAAAATTGACTGTCAGTAAGGGGATAAATATTATGTTAAAGAGGTAGCCCCATTTCCTTGATTAGCTTCAAATATGTTGGCAAAGGTAATTAAAAACTATTACCAAATACATTGCCATTCTGATTTTGCTTCTCTTCAGAGTTAGGAGCAGGTCTTATCTCCTGCTTTTGCACACAAGCTTCCCTAGTTATCGCCCATCTCTCTATTTTGCAATGGTCAGGATGGTGATATCACTCCCTGCTGTGTTCCATATTTTGAAAGAGCTGAGTCACATCATTTACTGACAAATTTTAAACCTTTAGAGCTATGTAGCCCTGTGCACTACAGTTTATAAACATCCTGCACTCATGTAACTGTAAGGCTATGTTCACACGGCTTATTTCAGAACGTATTTACATCGGATTGCCGATCGTAAATACGTTCTGAAATCAGTTGAAAATCAGTTGCAAATAAGTGCCACTAAGGCCGTGTTCACACGGCTTATTCACGGCGGATTTGTGCGCCGTATTGAGCGCACAAATCCGCCGTGAATACGGGGCGGGACGGGGGCGGGGCCGGAGCGCGGCGGGGGGCGCCGCTCCCGGCCCCATAAACAATGCATTGTTTACGGTGCGTCCGCGCCGTAAATAATGTGCATGTCACTTTCTCCCCCCGCGGCGGATTCGGCGAGCGGGGAGGAGCGACGGATTCCACTGTTCTCTATGAGAGCAGTGGATTACCGTAATGACTCCGACGGATTGGCGCCGTATTGAAGCGCAAATCCAGCGCGCAGTACGGCGCCAATCCGTCGGCAAATAAGCCGTGTGAACAAGGCCTAAGTGTGGCACGTATTTGTAACTGATTTCCCGACGGATTCACCATCTCCAATCATTGTAGGTGGTGAATCCGTCCGTAAATAATTGACATGCACATTGTTTTTCCGTCCGGATTGCCGTCGTCAATCCAAGGCGGCAATCCGGCACGGAAATACGCGTCGTGTGAACGACGAGCCGTATTTTCTATTGAAATCAATAGAAAATGGGCTGTTACTTATTTCTGACTGATTTGCCGACGGATTGACGATCGTCAATCCGTCGGCAAATCCGCGCCGAAATAAGCCGTGTGAACGAGGCCTAACAGAAGCATCTAGGAATATCAGTGCTGTAGAACCACCCACAGCCTGACCAGGAAGTGTGAGTCCTGTGGCTCTGTAAAACAGCATAGTGAGACAACACCTTCAAGTCGTAGTTACATGTATTCAGTCTTATAGTTACAAATGGCCCTTTGAAAGTGACCTGGCAGACCCGAAGTTTCTTTTAAGCTACACATACATCCTTGGGAGAGGCAGAAAGAGAAAGAGGCAAAACAAGCAGAGAATAACAGGCAGGTACAGGAGCTGTAGGGTGGGCCCCCAGAATCAACTCCACTGGTGGGCCCTGAATCACCTTCACAGGTGGGTCCCCAGAATTAAAAGGGTTTTGCCACAATCTCATTTCATACCTCCTGCATCCAGCTCTTCAGCTCTGTGTGCTCAGAAGGGGGCATGTGTGATTTGTTTGAATTGCAGATCATGTGACCCAGCAGGATGACATCACCAGGCCTTTCCTTTAGCTAAAGAAAGGTCTGTTTATGTATAGAATTGTAAGTAGCTACGCTGTAGCTCAGAGGTAAAATTTTTGCTTTACAGCACAAGGGTTCTTGGTTCAAATCCCTGTAGGAACTTAACCTGTGGATTTTATTTTCCTCTTTATCAATGCACAGACCTCATTGAGGGTTCCTTTTTTTCTTTGCACGGTTTACTTATTAATAACTAGTCCAAACGACAGGAGTAGAATGACCGCACCCAGGGTTTGAACACTCAGTAGCTGCCTGAGAGGAGAAATGATGTCTGAGCATGTGTGACCAGGACTGAGGAGCTCACAGCCCTGGTCTTATCCCCTGGAGATGAGCTGTAAATAACGGATCACTAAAGGAGCAGCTAAGACTAAAACGGTGCAGAATTTTTAATAATGATGAATGGTGAAAATGTTTATTATTTATTTTTCAAACTTGCCATGTCAATTTTACTTCGTGGCAAAACCCCTTTAACTCCACTGGTGGGCCCCAGAATCAAATCCACTGGAGGGCCCTGAATCACCTTCACAGGTGAAACCCCAGAATTAACTCCACCGTTGGACTCTGAATTAACTCCACTGGTGGCCCTCAGAATTAACTCCACTGGTGAGCCCTGAATCAACTCCACTTGTGGGCCCTCAATCCACTCCACTGGTGGGCCCCCAGAACCAACTCCACTGGTGGGCCCTGAATCACCTTCACAGGTGGACCCCCGGAACGAACTCCACTGGTGGGCCCCCAGAATCAACTCCACTGGAGGGCCCTAGGCATGTCTGAAGCATCTTCTCATATACAGTAACTCTGTGTTTTGCCGTTCTTCTGTTATTGTTTCATGAAATATATCACTAAATCAGTCAGTGGGGTGTTACTATTTCAGTTTTTAAAGACTGTGCAAGGATATACCCCCAATTGGCAACACCTAGATGACAAATTCATTAACAAATTTCTAGAAGGAATAACAGAGGAACAGCACAATTCAGTGTTGTAAGAGAAGAGGCTCCAGAATTGTTAATTCACTTGGAACACAAGTATTTACTAAAGCAGATTTTTCAGGACTTGTCATGGGTCCTCTTTAAAAAAAAGTGCTCAGTCCATTGGGTTGTAAATGTAACCCTTTTTTTATTCTGCTCTTCTTGCGCAGCTTGTGAAGACACATAATCTCCCTCCAGGGCGTAATTATATTATTGGTTCACATCCTCATGGGATTCTTTGCATTGGAGCATTTTGTAATTTTGTCACAGAATCAACTGGGTTCTCTCAGAAATTCCCAGGAATACGACCTCATTTGGCTACACTTGCAGGAAACTTCCGGTTGCCCTTGCTACGGGAGTACTTGATGAGTGGAGGTAGGTTAACCCTAATTCATTACTATTACTCACCTACTGTTTGCATTACATAATATAATGTAAATGGCAGGATAATGCTTGATTGGTTACAAAGAACTCGGGACCTTGTGAAATATGTAATGGACACTAACTTCATGCATCATTCAAATATAGATATCTGTGATGTTAAAGGGGTTTTCTCACTACAGTGATTAGCATTCAACATAAAGGGACAGGTAAATGAATTTTTCTAAATACATTGGTCAATAGATTTTACTTTAAGAGCGTTTTTATGTGCTCTGAAGAGCATATAGGTTTCTATGGTTATCTGCATACCAGACGGATGTCTGTTATCTGATTAGTTGAGAGCAGGGAGTGATGTCATCTCACTGACAACTGAGATCACATAAACTAATTATATCTAACAGGATTAGCTTCACTTAACAAAAGGTACATGTGCCTTGAGGACTGAAAAGCATGGCTTTATCTTTAATCATTTGACATAACAGTCTCCTGCACTGTCAGAGTAATGGCTCCCTAGAAGTTGATTAAGCTAATCACTGCTGTAGAACCACCCACAGCCTGAGGAGACAGAGCGAAAAGAGAGAAAACCCCTTTAAGTACTTTTATCAAAGTTAGAAAATTATTACTGTAGTGACACCTTTATTAGCTAAACAGAAAAATTGTATTTGCAAACTTAACCACTTAAGGGTGTTATCCCACTCTACATCAATGATATTATATGCCATCATCATCTGGTAGGTATGGGTCCCACCTCTGGTCCCTCTCTTTGAACAAAATTTTTTTTCTTTCGTGTCGCCATATTCTGACACCAAAAGTTTTTTTATCGTTTAGTCAGTATAGCTATATCAGGGCTTGTTCTATGCGGGATAAAACATAGCGAGACATGTATGACTGGGTTTTTCACCCTTTTCTGGCGTAAAATGCGCCTAAGCAAGCGGCTATGATGTCTAATTAATGTGTTAGGCGCATTGTTCTTAGGACTTGACACTTTCTAATGCGCCTAACATGTGGGGGCGTTCTGGGAGGCGTGTCACACCACACTCATAATATTAGACACATATATGAATTTGGTTCGGCAAAACTAGGCGCATCACTACTCGGACAGGCAGACCTATCTCAATGTTGCCTGCTGAGCCTGAGGAGTCGAAGTGGAGCTAGATTTGCCATTAGGACAAAAAATGTCACTTATTTCTCAACTTATACCAGTACAATAATAAAAAGTAATTTCTGATAATTATCAGACTATATAAATATGTAATTAGTTAAATTTAATAAAAAATGTTATCATAAAATTAATATAAAAATGTATAATATCCCAAAAATATAAAAATATCTCCTATAAAATGCATTTAAATATAATAGAATCTAAACTAAATTTACACTAAATAACCCACTGATGTTGTTGTTCAGATTTTACAATTTTAAATTTTTACTACAAATTAATTTTTGCTGCTCTCACCCTTTATTCTACATACAGCAAGAGCCAGCACAGCACAGGTATTGCTGGGACCTGTGGTCCTCCAAGCAAGGTCATTCCCATAGTTTCTATTCACTGATTTGCTATTCTAATGACTTTTCTTTTATTTCCAGCCTATCTGTAGCCTTTATACATGTTTGCCTCATTACTTATGCGCCTAAGTTCCATAATGCACCTAACACACAGACGAGGCGCGATGAACTTTAGACTCCATTTATAATTGCACAAAAAAACACTTTCATACATTCAGACATATTATACACTGAAAACGAGACTCGACAAATCACTTAGAAGCGACTTCCTTCATACGTCTCCCATAGTTTTTATTGGAACCATGTTTGTGTACATGGGACTTATTGAGTAACTTTAAAAAAATTCACATGACAAGATGGAAAAAAAAGCAATTCTGCCATTGTTTTCATATTTGTTTATGGCATTCACCATGCAGTTGCAGTTACATATAAAACTTATTATTTGGGTCATTCCAATCAATTTTAATGTAAAAAATGTGATTTTTTTTTTTGTATTTTTTATTAAACTTCATTTTTTATTTATTTTCTTTTACATTTAGACTTTACCTTCCAATCCTTTGATCTTTTGTATAATTCTTTAATATGCTCAGTGTAAAACTGACAAGCAACCATATATAAGTATACAGCTATGGCTGCCCTGGGGGCGGATCACTTTCGTGGGGTGCTGCTGAAGAAAAGAGGCAGCCTTACCCCTCTGTCAAATCTTTTAGAAGATGCGGTTGCTATTGACCACAGCATCTAAAGAGTTAAACAGCTGGGATCAGAGATCGTCAGGAGCCGGGCTGTCAGTCATCACCGGGCTCCCACAACAATCATGCAGAGACATCTTCTATGCATGCGCGATCACCATGACATACCTGTACATCATAGTGTTTTAAGACATAGGACAATGTGACATACAGGTAGGTCATGGTACCCTAAGGGGTTAATTAAGAGGCCTCTATATTATAATTTTTCTGGTTGGGCAATATAGGTATCATTAGGGCTTGTCCCCACGGCAAGGGTTATTGGTCAGTTTTTCAGATGGTTTGCAGTTTTACAAACTGTCTGAAAACCAACATGCAACACTCCCACGTAGACTTTAAATGGAATGTGTCATCAAAAATGACTTATTGTTTAAATCACATTTTTTTGTTAAACACATTTTTTAGGAATTTTTGGTTATGTTTTTTTTAATTTTCCATATTACTTTCAATATTTTTTTAATAATTCTTAAGTCCTGCAGTTCTAACTTTGGCCACTAAGCCTAATAATAGTCTGACACTTCCTGTTCCGCAGAGAGAGATTTTCAGTAGTCTGCTCATTATCAGTAAAAGCAGGGTCAAACTGAAAGGAGACACCAGTGTGAATAGATAACACAGGATCCACCAGTCACAAGAGGTGATAGTCACAGTTCACCCTTTCACCTCCCTGAACAGTGATTTCTTCACAGGTCACAGAGCATGACTAGAAAATTCTCATATAGAAGTGAATGGGACTGAGTCAGTCTTAAGGCTCCTATGTGCATGAATCTGCTGTAAAGTATCTAACTGCTGTTAAAGCAGTGCAAGCAAGAATGTCTTCTCCACAATCATATATAGACGGACGAATTGAGAAATCTACAATCAGTAAATAAAAACGACTGAGAGGAAAAGAATATGGATCAGGGTCTTGATTAAATAAGTAGAAAAAAAAATTGGCAACAGATTCCCTTTAATAGAAAATCTGTGCAGCAGTATCCACTGCACGGATTTTCCACCGGAGATTTTTTTACACTACTGGTGGTCCGAAAAACTTAGAACATGAACATGTGGGTGCAAAGGGGGACAGCTAAAAACCGCAAACCGCAAGCAAAAGCTGACCCCCTACATGCAAAAAAAAGACTAAGGGCGACATGTATGATCGGGCTTTGCGCCCGATTTCTGGCGTATACTGCGCCTCCCAGCCCGAATCCCGCTGTCGGACGCAGGGATGCGGTGTTAGGCGCAGCGTTCGCCACTTTCAGCTGCGCCCCGCATGAAGGGGCGGGCAATGGGCGCGGTGTGGGCACGGTGTAGGCGTTACGGGGCGGGACGCGGACTGCAGCGTCGAAAACTCCGAGGCATGTACGATGGCGAGTCGGCAAAGCGAGGCGCAATGCAGCGCTCGGCAGCTCCGACAAGCAGACCTGGTTTTTTTTGGTCTAAATGCTCCGGTGGAGGCGAAGTGAAGCAAGAACAGAACATGCGAGGAAACAGACAGAAGATTCTGTGCAGCAGTATGATTCCAAAAAATCGCCTTTATAAAGGCGGAAAACATTATCAGAAAAAGAGCTCAAACCTCAAAAATAAAAAATACATTAAAAAAATCACTTTCCTAAAATCTATAATGCCGCAATATCAAGAATTAGGATATTCGAAATTGCCGGGAAATACAGTAATTCAAATTCTGAAACCTATTCTCATTGGTCGGCATAAACCGGCCAATCAGAATAGGAGCGACAGTGAACCCATTATAGCCTATGGAGAAGTTTTGACCAATCAGAATCAAAGGCGGGACGGTTCAAATACCGTAAAAAGGAAGAAAAGAGCTGATTGGCTGAGCTAGCGGGGCTTGGCTATCTCGGCCAATCAGAATAGGAGCGACAAAGTCCCATTATAGCCTATGGAGAAGTTTTGACCAATCAAAATCAAAGGCGGGACAGTACAAAATACAGTAAAAAGACAGAGAAGAGCTGATTGGCTGAGCTAGCAGGGGCTTGGCAATCCCAGCCAATCAGAGCGCGAGCTACTTGTCCCATTGTAGCCTATGGAGAAATTGGCACAATGCAATCTCGGCTCTCAGCGCCGTGCGGCATGGAGTATGAATAAAAATAATTTTTATTAGTTGTATAATATTCTCAGAAAAAGAGCTGAAACCTTCTATAAACATAAATCAATTAAATCCCGAACAACGCATTTTTCGCCGAGACCGGCGCTACATAAGGAATTGCAATAGAGAGAATTGTCGGGAAATACAGTAATTCAAATTGTGTAAGCTATTCTCATTGGTCGGCATAAACCAGCCAATCAGAATAGGAGCGACAAAGACCCATTATATCCTATGGAGAAGTTTGGACCAATCAGAATAGGAGCGACAGTGGCCCATTCTAACCTATGAAGGAGTATTAACCAATCAGAATAGGAGCGACAAAGTCCCATTATATCCTATGGAGAAGTTTGGACCAATCAAAATCAAAGGCGGGACAGTTCAAAATACAGTAAAAAGACAGAAAAGAGCTGAATGGCTGAGCTAGCGGGGGCTTGGCTATCCCAGCCAATCAGAGCGCGAGCTACTTCTCTATTGTAGTCTATGGAGAGATCGGCGCAATGCAATCTTAGGGCTCAGCACCGTGCGGCATGGAGTATGAATAAAAAAATCATTTTTATTAAGTGTAAAACATTATCAGATAAAGCGCTGAAACCTTCAATAAAAATAAATCAGTTAAAACCCCGAACAACGCGTTTGTCGCCGAGACCGGCGCTACATAGGGAATTGCAATAGAGAGAATTGCCGGGAAATACAGTAATTCAAATTGTTTAAGCTCTTCTGATTGGTCGGCATAAACCAGCCAATCAGAATAGGAGCGACAGTGGCCCATTATATCCTATGGAGGAGTATTGACCAATCAGAATAGGAGCGACAGTGGCCCATTCTAACCTATGGAGAAATATTGACCAATCATATTCAAAGGCGGGACAGTTCAAAATACAGTAAAAAGGCAGAAACGAGCTGATTGGTTGAAGCGGCGGGGGCTCGTCCAGCTTAGCCAATCAGAGCGCGAGCTACTTTCTCATAGAGTTCTATGGGGAAAAGAAATTCCGAGCGAGCTCTGTGATTGGCTAAGTTAAAAGAGCCGCGGTTATTTGAACCAATGGGAGAGCGAGCGACGCTCCTATGGGTTTTCTAATGCAATCTGAAATAAAACTGTACATGGCCGAAATCAAATGATAAGACTACAGAAGTTGTCCCGATGTGTATATAAAATGATCAATAATATGGGGGTAACGAAAAAAAAATATTAATTCAATAAAATCATGTTTATTTCCTTATTTTCGTTAGCCAAGGATCAATAGTATGGGTGCAACGAAAATAAGGAAATAAACATGATTTTATTGAATTCATATTTTTTTTTCGTTACCCCCATATTATTATTCATTTTATATACACATCGGGACAACTTCGGCAGTATTATCATTTGATTTCGGCCATGTACAATGTTATTTCAGATTGCATTAGAAAATCCATAGGAGCGTCGCTCGCTCTCCCATTGGTTCAAATAACCGCGGCTCTTTTAACTTAGCCAATCACAGAGCTCGCTCGGAATTTCTTTTCCCCATAGAACTCTATGAGAAAGTAGCTCGTGCTCTGATTGGCTTAGCTAGACGAGCCCCCGCCGCTTCAACCAATCAGCTCGTTTCTGCCGTTTTACTGTATTTTGAACTGTCCCGCCTTTGATTCTGATTGGTCAATAGTTCTCCATAGGTTTTAATGGGTCTCTGTCGCTCCTATTCTGATTGGTCAATAGTTCTCCATAGGATATAATGGGTCTCTGTCGCTCCTATTCTGATTGGCTGGGATAGCCAAGCCCCCGCTAGCTTAACCAATCAGCTCTTTTCTGCATTTTTACTGTATTTTGAACTATCCCGCATTTGATTTTGATTGGTTCAAACTTCTCCATAGGCTATAATGGGTCTTTGTCGCTCCTATTCTGATTGGATGAGCAAGCCAAGCCCCCGCTAGCTCAGCCAATCAGCTCTTTGCTGCATTTTTACTGTATTTTGAACTGTCCCGCCTTTGATTCTGATTGGTCAATAGTTCTCCATAGGTTTTAATGGTTCACTGTCGCACCTATTCTGATTGGCTGGTTTGAATTACTGTATTTCCCGGCAATTTCCAATATCCTAATTCTTGAATTAGGATATTTGGAAAGTGATTTTGTTTTATGTATTTTTTATTTTTGAGGTTTCAGCTCTTTTCTGAGAATGTTGAACGCCTTTATAAAGGCGATTTTTGATTCATACTCCGCACCGACATGTGGAATGATTTCTCGCTGTTTTCCAGCCTGGCTTGCATCGCAACAGATTTTCGGCGCAGTTCCCCACAGCGCCTAAGTCCCCGCACTGCACCCCACACACTAGTGAAGCACGGCGGACTTTTCCCCGCATGTATGAGTGCGCTACCTCCGGCGGCGAATCTTTGGCGCAGCCCCGCACTGCGCCTCGGTCCCCGCACTGCGCCCCACACACTGGCGAGGTGCGGCGGACTTTTCCCCGCATGTATGAGTGCACTAGCTCGGGCGGCGAATCTCAGGCGCAGCGCCGCACTGCGCCAAAGTCCTGCACTGCGCCTAACACAGTGGCGAGGCGCGTCGGACTTTACATGGAATGTATGAGCGCGCCCGGCCCCGACATAAATCAGGCGCAGATTTCGCCGGAAAACTAGCGGAAAAGCACACCCCGACCCGGCGAGATTCATACATGTCGCCCTAAATATTGGTCAGGAAATCCGACCGATATTTGGTCTTTGCTGTATAAACACACCCTTACTGTAATACTGTTGTCATTTTGTATCATAAAAGTACTCTATGTAAGGCTAGGTCCACACAGCATAGGACAAAAAAATACGGCGAAAACCAAAACTTCAAAACCATTTTAACCTGAGTATTTTGAATGTTTTTTTGTCCAAAGCAGTTTTTTTTGGTGGTTTCTAGTTTTTTGTTGAGGTTTCTGCATGGTTTTTGGTCTGGTTTTTTGAACAGTTTTTGGGCAGTTTTTAATGTATGCTAAATTCATATACCTTGTTTAAATAGCTGGGCAGTTTTTCAGCAGAACCATCCAAAATGCGCACCAAAAAAAACGCAGAAAAAAAGTAAAAAAAAACATCTGGCAGTTTACAGACACTTCAATAGGAAATTTTGCTCTGGACTCTGTCAGATTTTACTACATGTTCCTATAACTGCAGAAAAAAACGACTGCTGTAGACTACAGGTTGTTTTTTGTATTAAAGTGAACGTTTATCCATCGGATTTTCAGTGGTTTCAAAATACTAAAACCCTTGTAAATTCGACGGGAAACCTCTGTTGTGTGGACATAGCCCAACACCCCATATATACAATGAAGGAAATAATTATTTGATCCCTTGCTGATTTGTCCACTGACAAAGACATGAACAGTCTATAATTTTAAGGGTAGCTTAGTTTTAACATTGAGAGATAGATAATCAAAAAAAAAACCCAGACAATCACATTGTATAAATTATATAAATCTATTTGTATTGTGCTGAGAGAAATAAGTATTTGATCCCCTACCAACCAATAAGAGTTCTGGCTCCTACAGACCAGTTAGACGCTCCTAATCAACTTGTTACCTGCATTAAAGACAGTGGTCTTAAATAGTCACCTTTATAAAAGACTCCTGTCCACAGACTCAGTTAGTCATTCAGACTCTAACCTGTACAACATGGGCAAGACCAAAGAGCTTTCTAAGGATGTCAGGGACAAGATCATAGACCTGCACGAAGCTGGAGTGGGCTACAAAACCATAAGTAAGACGCTGGGTGAGAAGGAGACAACTGTTGATGCAATAGTAAGAAAATGGAAGAAATACAAAATGGTAATCAACATCGATCTAGGGCACCATGCAAAATCCCACCTCGTGGGGTGTCCTTGATCATGAGGAAGGTGAGAGATCAGCCTAAAACTACACAGGAGGGAACTTGTTAATGGACTCAAGGCAACTGGGACCACAGTCACCAAGAAAACCATTGGTAACACATTATGCCGTGATGGTTTAAAATCCTGCAGTGCCTGCAAGGTCCCCCTGCTCAAGAAGGCGCATGTACAGGCCCGTCTGAAGTTTGCCAATGAACACCTGGATGATTCTGTGAGTGATTGGGAGAAGGTGCTGTGGTCATTAACTCAGCTAGCCGTGTTTGGAGGAAGAGAAATGCTGCCTATGACCCAAAGAACACCGTCCCCACTGTCAAGCATGGAATGGAAACATTATGTTTTGGGGATGTTTCTCTGCTAAAGGCACAGGACTAGTTCACTGCATCAATGGGAGAATGGATGGAGCCATGTACTGTAAAATCCTGAGCGACAACCTCCTTCCCTCTGCCAGGACATTAAAAATGGGTCATAGCTGAGTTTTCCAGCAACACAATGACCCAAAACATACAGCCAAGACAACAAAGGAGTGGCTCAAAAAGAAGCACATTAAGGTCATGGAGTGTCCTTGCCAGTCTCCAGACCTTAATCCTATAGAAAACTTATGGAGGGAGTTGAAGCTCTGAATTGCCAATCGACAGCCTCAAAATCTTAATGATTTATAGATGATCTGCAAAGAGGAGTGGACCAAAATTCCTCCTGACGTGCACAAATCTCATAATCAACTACAAGAAACATCTGACTGCTGTGCTTGCCAACAAGGGTTTTGCCATTAAGTATTTAAGGGGTTTTGCCACGAAGTGAGTTTCTTACCTCTTATCTGCTCAGGACAGAAGATAAACGATGCATGCTGAGTCATGAGCGACTTCAGGGGGGAGAGGGAGGTGGCTGAGCAGAGAGGAGCAGGAAGCAGGGAGCGTCTGCAAAGTTTACTCAAATAATTACATTACAACCAGTGGATTTTCTATACAGCCAACAGCCTCATACGCTGCACTTTTCTCCCCAGCCCCTTGCAAGCTCATTCATGTTCCCTGTCATCAGATAAGAAGTGCAAACACGCAAGCGCGGCCAGATCAGCTCCTGTCAGTGTCCTGTTCGTGTCTAATGTAAACTTTCAGGAAACTAAGGGAATCTTAGTCAGGCTGTAGCTCTCAGAGCTCCATTTTGGAGGATCCCACGTCAACATTACATCGTGGCAAAACCCCTTTACGTCTTGTTTGCCAGAGGGATCAAATACTTATTTCTCACTGCAAAATGCAAATAAATTTATATAATTTATACAATGTTATTTTCTGGATTTTATTTTAGATATTCTATCTCTCAATGTTAAAATTAACCTACCCTGATAATTATAGCCTGTTCATGTCTTTGCCAGTGGGCACATTTACACAATCGGCAAGGGATCAAATAACTATTTCCTTCACTGTAGCTATACATCAAATGTTATGGACATCTTTGATAGGTTATATGAAATGCATATTCATGTACCAAATCTACTAATCTTATAGTAGATAATCACTAAAATCTTAGCACAATTTTAAAATGATGCTCATTGTTCTTATGAGAGATGCTGTTATTATACTTAGTATCGCTCTATTCAACAAAGGATATAACTTTCTGACCCCACTATCTCCTTCTAGGATTGTGTCCAGTGAATCAAAAAGCAATAGGATATACTCTATCACAGAAAGGCCGTGGTAATGCCGTTGTTATAGTAGTCGGTGGAGCCGCTGAGTCATTGTCCTGTCAACCTGGAGTCACAACACTGATCCTAAGTAGACGACGAGGCTTTGTGCGATTGGCACTCGAGCATGGGTCAGTAATGAACCATTCCACAATAACTTTTTATTGTAAAATTGTGAAGAAGTCTGAAATAGAAATCCAGAGTCGCAGGAGTCTATTTAGTCTAATTTACAGGATTTTGTTATTTTTGTAAAGAATTTGCATAATGGAGCTGCTCTTCATGGGTAAGTTTGACTTGTGAAATTATGGGGAGCAATGGCTTTACTGTATTTTTACAATGAGCCATCCATACCTATGCAACTAGTCCTCTCAAATATTTTAAGATCTAAAAACAGTTACAAAGTTAATACGGCCAAAAAGTTCAAGTTCAACCAAGAGTAAAAAAGATGTGGATGAGTGGGAGGGGATTGGGTATAAAACTTTGTTCCCAAAAGCCTACATATACCTTAAAGGGGTTTTGCCACGATGTAATGTTGACGTGGGATCCTCCAAAATGGGTATTTAATCACTTTTCTAAATATATGTGATTACAAAAAGTGAAGCCTCTGAGAGCTACAGCTTTCTTTACATACCCTTAGTTAATTAAAAGTTTACATTAGACACGACCCGGAGAGGTGACAGGAGCTGATCTGGCCGCGCTTGCGTGTTTGCACTTCTTATCTGATGACAGGGAACATGAAGAAGCTTGCAAGGGACTGGGGAGAAAGTGCAGTGTATGAGGCTGTCTGCTTTATAGAGAATCCACTGTTGTAATGTTATTATTTGAGTAAACATTTGAGCCGCTCCCTGATTCCTCACTCTCTGCTCACCCCCTCCCTCTCACCCCTGCAGCGTTCATGACTCAGCATAATTTGTTTATATTCTCCCCTGAGCTGATAAGGAGGTAAGGAACTCACTTTGTGGCAAAACCCCTTTAGTATTATTTTGTTGCAAATAATTGAAACCCTCTACTGTTCCTGCTGTGACCAGATCCTCAGGCAGCTATTCATAATTTCACTATGTAAAAGCTTTGGGCCTGAAACACCAAACATTTTCATTTATTATGGCTCAACTGGTAGACCTCTGCTGATTATCTTTGTCTTGTATCTCAATATAGGGCAGACCTTGTTCCTTCTTTTTCTTTTGGGGAGACTGACCTGTATGACCAAGTCCATTTTCAAGATGGCAGTTTTCTTTGGGCAGCTCAACGCAAGTTCCAGAAGATGTTTGGGTTTGCTCCATGTTTTTTCTATGGACGTGGCATAACATCGCCTGAATCAAAGGGTTTCATCCCTTACTCCAGGCCAATAACAACTGTGGGTAAGTATTCATTTTGTCACTGTATATTGAATTTGCCAGGATTGTCTAAATTTTTAAGGGCAATTCCAGCAATTTTTTTGTAGTAGACACTGCAGTAGTAAATAATTAATGGCCAGTGTAGATAGATAAATACAGTAAAGGAAATAGTTATTTGATCCCTTGCTCATTGTGTAAGTTTAACCACTGACAGACATGATCAGTCTATAATTTTAAGGGTGGTTAATTTTAACATTGAGAGATAGAATATCCAAAATAAAATCCAGAAAATCTCATTGTATAAATTATATACATTTATTTGCATTTTGCAGTGAGAAATAAGTATTTGATCCCTCTGGCAAACAAGACTTAATACTTGGTGGCAAAACCCTTGTTGGAAAGCACTGCAGTCAGACGGTTTTTGTAGTTGATGATGAGGTTTGTGCACGTCAGGAGGAATTTTGTCCACTCCTCTTTGCAGATCATCTCTAAATCATTAAGATTTTGAGGCTGTCGCTTGGCAACTCAGAGCTTCAACTCTCTCCATAAATTTTCTATGGGATTAATGTCTGGAGACTGGCTCGGCCACTCCATGACCTTAATGTGCTTCTTGTTGAGCCACTCCCTTGTTGCCTTGGCTGTATGTTTTGGGTCATTGTCTTGCTGGAAGACTCTGCCATGACCCATTTTTAATGTCCTGGCCGGGGGAAGGAGGTTGTCACTCCGGATTTTAAGGTACATGGCTCCATCCAGTCCAGCACCTTTACCCTCATTTTCTTTAGCAAGACAGTGGTTGTCTTGGTGGTGTGTTTGGAGTCATTGTCATGTTGGATACTGCCCTGCAGCCCAGAAGGGAGGGGATCATGCTCTGCTTCATTATGTCACAGTTCATGTTGGCATTAACTGTTGTCCTTAGTTGCCCTGGCGGTGTGCTTGGGATCACTGTCATGCTAAAAGACCCAGCCACGATTCATCTTCAATGCCCTTGCTGATGGAAGGAGCTTTGCACTCAAAATGAAAAAACTTTGAGATTCTTAGTTCACATGTTTTTGATCAAAAAATGCTTAAGCCACCCCCGGCTTCAACGGGATCTCAAGGCGGGTGGTCCTACTCTATTCTTACCTCTCACTAGAGTCATACAGACTTCTTATTGGGTCAAAAAACCTCCATAATCCAGAGAGAAAAAATAAAAAAAGCACCAGCCTTGCTAGCATAGTTCACCGATATAACAGCCTGTGGAAGTGGACGGGGTGCAGGAAACCAAAATGGAGGCATTCATTCCTTCCTATATAGGTTAAAAGCAATATGTGCCAAATACAACATATAGTTCTGCACAAAAAAACATCTCTGAAAAAAACACAATGCGAATCTGGGTGCCACTGGCATGGTTGCGGCACAAATATACATACACGCACTCCAATATCAGCGGCACGCCACGGCAAAAAGGGCAATACAATACATTTTTTAGGAATTTGGTTTTTTTTTAATTTTTCATATCACTTTCAATATTTTTTAATAATTCTTAAAGGGGTTGTCTCGCCACAATGATTGGGTTTTAATTAAAAGATCTTTAAAAAACAAGCAGCTTTGCAATATATGTTCATTACAAATGTCCTACTGATTTTGAGCTATCCCTGGTAGTAGGAGTGCATCAGCTCCTGAAATCACTATAGCAGCTGACCTGTTGATTTTTATCTCACTGGCTGTCAGTGCTGATGACTCATCACCTTCTGAATACAGATCAGAACACAGAGCCCCTCATGCACAGAATGCTTCTGTAGGGAAGGGAGGGGGAGGGCTCTGGCTTCTGTGTCTGTGTGGATTAACCCTGTGTGTGCCTTCTCCCTCCTGCTCTCTACACAGATTGAGGAGAGCAGAGGTCAGGCTGATCTGTGGTTAGTAGGATGTGACAGCAGTGAAGTGTGTTACTATAATCATGATGTGTCTGTGGAGCTTTGACTATACTAATAGAACAGATCAGGGGGGCATGTGAACGGTTCATATCCCTCCCTGCCTTACTGTATTAGTGACACATGGTGATTATAGTAACACACTTCACAGCTGCCCTGTGTCTGTTCTGACAAGGTTTGTTTGTTGTTGCTTGAGATGTCAGTGGACATTTGTATGCTAAGCAGGGGGTATAGGAACACTTGCATCCCCCCTGCTCTGCTATTAGCATACACAGCTTCACAGATCTCTCCACACTCATAGATCAGCCCTCTCCTGTCTCCTGACTCTGTGGAGCTGACAGTGCAGCTGATCCAGCAGTGAGCAGCAGATCTAGGCAGGCACACACAGGGTTAACCCTGTCAGCAAACCAGGGGCGTAACTTTGGTTCAAAAAGTGGGGGGGGAGCAATTTTCCCTCTCATCCCCTCTCTTCCTATCCCTCCTTCACTCGCCTTTCCTTTCACTTCCCCTCCCTTCCTTTCTCGCCCCTCCTCTCCCTGCAGTGAAGCGGCCCCTCTAACCCAACTAGGAGGTCTGAGGGAGCGCAGTGAGCCCCCCCAGCAGGTCCGGGCAGAGTCCTTATGGCAAACACTTTTGGTGCAATCTGTAAGGTTATGAGTGTCTCTCTAATTACTGAAGTTTAGAGCCGGGCTGGGACTAAAAAGCAGCCCTGGCAATTAAACCAAACCAGCCCACCTATAATATTACCCCCTCTACATGGAAATAAAAAACATTGCACAATGCAGCAAATTTCTCTTAACCCCTCCTATCCCCCATCACTACTCCATTAAGTTTGTAATACACACAATCTCACTGTACTGCTAGGAATCACTTATATTACATACTGTACCCCAAAATGTATTTTATTGTATACCATACACCAGAAATGACATCACTCACTGCACCCCAGAAATTATATTGCATTACACATTAGGGTATAATGTAAATCAGTTTCCTGTCGGATTCGGCGCCGGTTCTGAGGCAGATCCAGCACTGAATCCGCCCCAGAATTAGTATTCATATCTTCTGCATGAATGTACCCTTAAGATATGGTCACACAGTGTATAGTGGGGTGTACTGTGTGCTTTGCTATATGCCGGGTGTTTTAGAATTACAAGCTGGCCAGTCCAGACTTCTAAAATGCTGTGGGGCCGGCCCCATTCGCTTTCATCTTCCCCGTCGCATAAGTGCAGGGAAGAAGTGACATGGCTAGACACATGGCCTTAGAGTATATACACATCTCACATATACAGTACATACCCTACTCACATGCACACACAATGCCTAGCACCCTTCTCCCCTCCTTACCTGTCTTCTGTAGTCTGGTGCAGTTGGCATTTGGCAAGAGCTTTTCTTCTTTTCTGATGAGGGCTGAGCATAGGGGAAGTGGTATACGAGGAGAGGGAAAGATACAGGCCCAGATACAGAGTGTGCTGGACTGTGAGCAGCGTTCTCATTGGTGAAGCAGCCCCTGCTGACTCCTGCCCTACCAATCAGCGCTGCTCTCACTCTGCACTGACACTTGAGGCTGCTCTCTACTCTGTCCCCCAAAGATACACAAAAATATAGGAGGCAAAGGGTTAACTTCTACCTACTCTGTGCTCTGCTCTCCCCACTTACCGTATTATCATGCTTTCATATGGATTATTTTTTATTGAAGTGGCTAAAAAGTGGGGGGGACCGTCCCCCACCCAGAAAAAGTGGGGGGGACCAGTCTCCTCTGTACCCCCCTAAAGTTACACCTATGCAGCAAACCCCACGCGCCCTCCACCTGCTGTATAGAGGAGGAGAGCTGTCTGTGTGCTGAGGGGAGGGGGGAAGGGGATAGAGAAGAGGCAGAAAGGAAGCACGCCCCTGAATTCAAATATCCTATGCTAACAGTGACACTGAAGTAGGCTGAAAGACTGTAGTGAGACAACTCCTTTAAGTCTTGCAGTTTTCACTTTGGCCACTAGGCATTCTTTGCACTGCTTTAACAGCAGTCAGAGAGATGCTTTACAGTAGCTTCATGCACATAGGAAACTTCTCCTCTTGTGACTGGTGGATCCTGTGTTATCTATTCACACTGGTGTCTCCTTTCAGTTTGACCCTCTTTGTGCTGATAATGAGCAGACAACTGAGAATCTTTCTGTACAGAAAAGGAAGTGTCAGACTATTCTTAGGCTTAGTGGCTAAAATGAAAACTGCAGGACTTAAGAATTATTAAAAAATATTGAAAGTGATATGGAAAATTAAAAAAAATATAACCAAAAATTCTTTAAAAATGTGTTTAACATAAATATGTGAGTTTAACAATAAGTAATTTTTGATGACACATTCTCTTTAAGTGAATCTCTCCAATCTGGACCATGTAGGCAAAGCAATAGAAGGATGTCTTCACACACATTGCTGGTGGTATCTATCAAGATATTGCGAAAAAAAGGTGCCCCGATGAACACTGCAGTATGTCTATAGAGGAGAATAGAGCAAACCTGTATGGTTTATGTGCTAGACACAAAATTGTAGTAGGCCACTCTTTTGTATCCCACACAGATAGAATATACCACTCAGAAATAGAGAATAGTTCAAGTGAGACTATGTTTGCTTTATACTCATATATGGGCCAGCCATGGCTCTGTCATGAGATCTGTTGAAGTACCTTTTTTCACACTATGCCGACAGACACCAACGAAAGGCAACAAACGCACTGGTTTTCTCCACCAGATCTGTGAAGTTCCTACCAGACTATTTTTTACGTGCTGTGAAATGGCCATTTATATTTGGAGAGTAGCTCAGCTCCTCTCCTCTACCATATAACCCTATATATCACAGAGCTCAGCTTCTCTCCTCTATCATATAACCCTATATATCACAGAGCTCAGCTTCTCTCCTCTATCATATAACCCTATATATCACAGAGCTCAGCTCCTCTCCTCTATCATATAGCCCTATATATCACAGAACTCAGCTCCTTTCCTCTATCATATAACCCTATATATCACAGAGCTCAGCTCCTCTCTTCTATCATATAACCCCATACATCACAGAGCTCAGCTCCTCTCCTCTATCATATAACCCTATATATCACAGAGCTCAGCTCCTCTCCTCTATCATATAACCCTATATATCACAGAGCTCAGCTTCTCTCCTCTATTATATAACCCTATATATAACAGAGCTCAGCTCCTCTCCTCTATCATATAACCCTATATATCACAGAGCTCAGCTTCTCTCCCTCTATCATATAACCCTATATCACAGAGCTCAGCTTCTCTCCTCTATCATATAACCCTATATATCACAGAGCTCAGCTTCTCTCCTCTATTATATAACCCTATATATCAGAGCTCAGCTCCTCTCCTCTATCATATAACCCTATATATCACAGAGCTCAGCTTCTCTCCCTCTATCATATAACCCTATATCACAGAGCTCAGCTTCTCTCCTCTATCATATAACCCTATATATCACAGAGCTCAGCTCCTCTCCTCTATCATATAACCCTATATATCACAGAGCTCAGCTTCTCTCCTCTATCATATAACTCTATATATCACAGAGCTCAGTTCCTCTCCTCTATCATATAACCCTATATATCACAGAGCTCAGCTTCTCTCCTCTATCATATATCTCTATATATCACAGAGCTCAGCTCCTCTCCTCTATCATATAACCCTATATATCACAGAGCTCAGCTTATCTCCCTCTATCATATAACCCTATATATCACAGAGCTCAGATTCTCTCTTCTATCATATAACCCTATATATCACAGAGCTCAGCTTCTCTCCCTCTATCATATAACCCTATATATTACAGAGCTCAGATTCTCTCTTCTATCATATAACCCTATATATCACAGAGCTCAGCTTCTCTTCTCTGTCACATCTTGGTCTCAGAAAGGCAAACCACCATTAACCACCTAACAGGTTCCCTTTAAGCATATTTCATGTTATAACAATGTCCTTAATCTCTTCCGCTATTTTCCACAGTTGGAGAGCCCGTTACTGTTCCCCAGATAAAGGACCCGAGCCCAGAGATTGTGGATCGATATCACAATATGTACAAATGCTCTTTGCTAAAACTTTTCCATGAGCACAAGACAAAATATGGTTTGGGAGAGAATGCTGAACTGCGCATCTTGTGACAACGACCCGGACGATGGAGAATAAGCGGGGGTCTCCGAAATATGAATTATAATGGCCGATTTTTTACAAGACATGTCTATCGCTTTTTACCTGTTTGTTCTATGAGGGTCTTCTAGAAGAATAAGCATGGACACATTACCAAGAGAAAATGACTGAGTTATGTACATGTATGTCCTAAGTATATCTATGTATCTGGGGATACCTAATGATATGTTCAAATATAAGACTTTACTGCATATGTATAGTGAATAAGCCTATTCTGTATATTACAGACAAGTATAGTGAACAATGTATAGCTAGAATGCAATGAAGCTGAACATGTAATGCTCTGCACAATGGATACACTATGGCCTTATGTATGAAAACTGTCCAGCAGTAAGACTGTCTATTTTGCTCATAGCAACCATTCAGAGCTCATCGCAACTAATCAAAGCTCATCTTTTAGTTTTCCAGAGCACTATATGAAATAAAAGGCAAGCTCTGGTTGCTATGGGCTCTGATGGGTTGCTATGAGCACTGCTTGGTTGCATTGAGCTCTGATTGGTTGCTATGGGCTCTGATTAGTTGCTATGAGCTCTGATTGGTTGCTGTGGGCTCTGATTGGTTGCTATGAGCTCTGATTGGTTGCTATGAGCTCTGATTGGTTGCTATGAGCACTGATTGGTTGCTATGAGCTCTGATTGGTTGCTATGAGCACTGCTTGGTTACTATGAGATCTGAT
The DNA here is from genome assembly GCA_025379985.1 of Phyllomedusa bahiana. NCBI lineage: Eukaryota > Metazoa > Chordata > Amphibia > Anura > Hylidae > Phyllomedusa > Phyllomedusa bahiana. Next base: position 85,902 of record JAODAL010005393.1, on the reverse strand, counting down.
TGGTTGCTATGGGCTCTGATTGATTGCTATGAGCTCTGATTGGTCGCTATGAGCTCTGATTGGTTGCTATGAGCACTGCTTGGTTGCTAGGAGCTCTGATTGGTTGCTATGGGCTTTGATTGGTTGCTATGAGCACTGCTTGGTTACTATGAGATCTGATTGGTTGCTATGAGCACTGATTGGTTACTATGAGATCTGATTGGTTGCTATGGGCTCTGATTGATTGCTATGAGCTCTGATTGGTCGCTATTGGCTCTGATTGGTTGCTATGGGCAACAGAAAGTCTTACTGCTAAACAGTTTTCATACATAAGGCCTTATATCTCTATTAAAGGGGTTCTCTGCCTTAAGAAACCTATTACTATTTACTCTACTAGAGAACTCTGAGTTAGTAGAAGTCAGGATTGTCATATCTTGTCCAGAGCGGAGAATGATTTTAAAGAGTGTCTCTCGCTGTGGAGGACCTCTCCTCTCCTGCATTATACGGACATCCCACTGATTTGCATAGACGGTGTTTAACGCTTCACTTCCCCTGTGATGGCGCTGCAGGCAAATAAAGACACTTAGGGGATGTTCACACAGGCAAATTTACGGGCCGAATTACGGTAATACATAGCTCTCATACAGAACTATGGATTACGCCTCCTCTCCCCAGGCGTACAATATGATCGTATTGTACGCCCGGGGAGATAAGTGACAGTCTGTGGGGCTGGCGGGCTGCCGGCCCCCCCGCATCGTAGGAGTACACGCCGATCAGCGCGACTCCCAAACACTCGGCGCAATTGCGGGGCCTACTGTATTTGCTGTAATTACGCTGTGTGAACATAGCCTTAGGGCAACATGTATGAATGGGGCTACGCCGGTTATCTGGTGTCTTATCAGCCCAAAAACTGGCGCAGCCCTGTGCGCTCAATGTATGAGCAGGCACACTCCAAAATTAGGCGCATTATAAAGTGCCTGCAGAACTTTGTAATGCGCCTGAGATCGGGGGCATGCTGGAGGCGTGTCGCACCACAACTGTACGAAGCTAGATATTTATAGCTTCAGTATGGCAAATAGAGGCGCATTTCTGCTGGAACAGGTAGAGCACTTTAAAAGTGGTTTACCTGAGCCAGTAGCGTCGCTTTGTAGCTAGAAAGCGCTAAATCTATGACCCGCAGTAGAACAGGTTCATAGATTCAGGAGCATTCTACGCTACTAATGTGTGCAAGAAAATGGCGCCAAAAATCATACATGTCGCCCTAAACATCAGGTTTTACAACAGCTGGGACCCTTCTAAAACATAGGAACTCCTTCAAAAAGCGCCAGTAACCAACGTGCTTAAAATATGTATTTTTTATTTAATAAAAAAAATCTAAATAAACTAAGTGCTAATGTGTAAGTGTCTTCTGTAACCAGTTTCATCGGGTTCCAATAAGAAAGACCGTAGAGCATATTTGTAAATAACTAACTGCTGGAAGGTCTGGTTTATAGTTTATATGTCTTCTCTTTAGAAACCTGACAGACAGCCTTCTATAAACTCAGAGCACTGATCTCTTCTCCTCTCACAACTGGAGGTTTGTTACAGTTGAATCCAGTCTTCTACGAACTCATGCTGAGCAGCACAGATCTCCCTGCTATGTTTACACGCTGGAGCATTTAGGCACCGAGGCACAATTCGGCTGTTTTCTGATTTTAGAAACAACTGCAGTGTTAATGTGTTTCTTCTGGCTGTGCAGTGTGAAATGCTCCCGGACCCTTATTCTGAGTGAGAGAGGCAGGAATGCATGCTCCGTGAATACGACCGGGGGCCAGACAGAATGTAAATTAGTAGAGCCGTCAGCCAATGAAATGAAAGGAGGTGGAATCCGACCGGCAAGGAAGAACAGTGTTTATAGAAACAGAAGATAAGGGATCCTGTGAAAACTAGACAGCTTTACAAATGACATAAAATTGCAAAGTTGCTTGTTTTCACTGTCCCCTTATTCTGAAGACCATTTAATGAAATGATACAACCCCTTTAAGTTCAACCACAGACAGCTGTTTCGGGGGAATTTGCCTCTGGTCAGTATAGTGTAGAACTTACTGGTTGGCTGGGTGAGAGGCAAGAGTGGCTTCGAAAGGGGAAAAATCTCTCCTTGTAATACATACTGTAATGACTCTATACAATATATGGGTTTCTCTATTTGACTTAAATTATTGATATCAATTATCTTTTCAGTGATATTCTAATTTTTTGAGATGCACTAAGTGAAATGTTATTTCTTCTCTGTTAAGTTTGTGCTGTCACTGTTATGTGTATGTTCACACGGAGTATTGGAGGTGCGTACTGTGCAAGCCGTAATACTCCTGGTGTTTTAGAAGTATGTGCTGACAACCCTGGCCAGCTCGTGTTTCTAAAACCCTGACAGCCGGTTTCTATTCACTTTCACTCTCCCCCACGCATAAGCACCGGGAAGAAGTGAAATTCAATTGTTTTCCCCGGCGCGTATTGTACGCTGGGGAAAGTGTCGGATATTCATAGCTCTCAATGAGAGCTATGAATTACCGTAGTTGCAGGGTTTATTGCAGTGCAATTACGTGCCAAATACTGACCCACAATTATGCCATGTGAACATACTCTTATGGTGTTATTGTAGCAGTTACTTTTATCAGGAAACTATGTTTGTCACTTATGGAGACAGTGACACAAAGGGAGACATGTATGATCGAATTTTTCACCAAAATGAGCCGGCTACGATGTCTTATGCAACTAATGAATGTGTTAGGCGCATTGTTCATAAGACTCGTCACTTTTTAATGCGCCTAACATGAGGGGGCGTTCTGGGGGCGTCGCACCACACTTGTAATATTAGACACATATATGAATGTGCTTCCGCAAAACAAAGCGCATTACTACTCGGACAGGAAGACCTATTTCAATGTGGTCTGCCTGAGCCTGAAGTGTCGAAGTGGAGCTAGATTTGCTGTTAGGGAAAAAATGTCCAATATTTCTCAACTTACACCAGTACAATAATAAAAAGCAATTTATAATAATGATCAAACTACATAAAATTAAATTATTTAAATTTAATAAAAATGTTATCATATAAAAATAATATAAAAATATATATCCCAAAAAAATCTCCTATAAAATGTATTTAAAATTAAAAGAATCTAACACTAATTTTACATTAAATAACCCACTGATGATGTTGTTCATATTTTTTAATTTTACATTTTTACTACATTAAATTTGACATTTATTTTTACTGCTCTCACCCTTTATTCTACATACAGCAAGAGCCAGCACAACACAGGTATTGCTGGGACCTGTGGTCCACCAAGCAAGATCAGTACCATAGTTTCTATTCACTGACATGCTGTTCTAATGACTTTTTTTCTATTTCCAGGATATCTATAGCCTTTATACATGTTGGCATATTACTTATGCACCTAAGTTCCATAATGCGAGGTGCAATGAAACACACCATTTATGAACACACAAAAAACACTTTCATACATTCAGGCGCATTATACACTGAAAAATAGATGAGAAAATGAACTTCAGTGCACCTAGTTCCGTACATGTCTCTCTAAGTTATCTTTAGCTGGTGCACTGTGGCATGGAGCTAGTAAAACAGAAGGCAAGTGACGGCTAGGAGTGCTACCCTTATGTGCTACATACATGTAAAGGTACCACACACAGCCATTACTTCTATGTAACCATATATCGGAGAGGCTGTGTGATACATATAATGGGTTACATACATGTGACAGCTGTGACCGATACTTTTACACATTGGATACACGTAAAAGTCCTTTTGGGGAGGCCTAAGTTTTCATAGAGTTCACTGTGCGGATTAAGTGAAAGCTCCTGCTCGCCCCATACATACTCCCAGCCCTAGGTCAGGATGGTTTTATGTGATACATAAAATGGGCTACATACATGTAATAGCTGTGAGTGGTAATCTTGCATGTTCAGGGGCGTAACTAGAGAAGCCAGGGCCCCAAAGCAAACTTTTGGATGCCCCCACCTCCCTGACCACGAACATTTACAAGGTCATGCTGTTAGATAATGTAGATAATACAAGGGGCAAATACCTCACCATACATATCACCATCATACTGCTACCAAACAAATCCACTATACCAAGACCAACATTACCAATAACACTACTACATATGGACCTGATTACACCGCCAGAACATGACCACAAATTACCACCACATAGTGACTGAATAATACCCCTACACTATTACTGATCAGTATACAAAGTCCAATAGTACCGCCATATAGTGACCATATAGTGGTAGACACCAGTGTACACAGGCTCTGCAGACTGTATATTAGCCCCATACAGTGACCATATAGTGGTAGACAGCAGTGTACACAGCCTCTGCAGACATATGTGATTCAAGTGTAGTTACATCTTGTGACTCACAGGTGACGTTTCTCTGAAGAGTCGTTGACTTTCCCCTTTGTTCTGCATCCGGTCCAGTCCGCCATCATAACGTCTCCCGACCACTTGCCCCTGCAGATTTAGACACAAATATCTTAGAATCCTCACTTTTCCAGCACCTGCCCCCCTGGCTATATGGGGTCCATTTTGGCAGGCAGGGTTTAGATAGGCTATAGGGGGCCCCAGATAGGCAAGGTTTAGGTAGGCAATAGAGTCCCCATATAGGCAGGCAGGGTTTAGGTAGGTATAGGGAGCCATACAGGTAGACAGGAGTTAGGTGGGCTATAGGAGCCATATAGGTAGGGTTTAGGTAGCTAAAGGGGCCCAATATAAGTAGACAGGCAGGCTTCGGGGGCTATATAGGTAGGCAAGCTTTAGGGGGCTATATAGGCAGGCTTCTGGGGGACTATGTAGGCAGGCTTGGGGGGGACTATGTAGGCAGGCTTGTGGGGGACTATGTAGGCAGGCTGGGGGGACTATGTAGGCAGGCTGGGGGGTATGTAGGCAGGCTGTGGGGTATATAGGCAGGCTGGGGGGTATATAGGCAGACTGGGGGGCTATGCAGGCAGGCTGGGGGGCTATGCAGGCAGGCTTAGGGGGTATATAGGCAGGCTTAGGAGGTATACAGCAGGCTTAGGGGGGTATACAGCAGGCTTAGGGGGTATACAGCAGGCTTAGGAGGTATACAGCAGGCTTAGGGGGTATACAGCAGGCTTAGGAGGTATACAGCAGGCTTAGGGGGTATACAGCAGGCTTAGGGGGTATACAGCAGGCTTAGGGGTATACAGCAGGCTTAGGGGGTATACAGCAGGCTTAGGGGTATACAGCAGGCTTAGGAGGTATACAGCAGGCTTAGGGGGTATACAGAAGGCTTAGTGGGTATACAGCAGGCTTAGGGGTATACAGCAGGTTTAGGGGGTATACAGCAGGCTTAGGCGGTATACAGCAGACTTTGGGGTATACAGCAGGCTTTGGGGGTATACAGCAGGCTTAGGGGGATATACAGCAGGCTTTGGGGGTATACAGCAGGCTTTGGGGGTATACAGGCAGGCTTAGGGGGGTATACAGCAGGCTTAGGGGCAGGTAAAAGTTATTGTCACTGCCGGCGGGCCCAGGAGCGGCATTACCGGGGTAGCGGACGCGGTAGCAGCTGCCCCGGGGTGCGGGCCCCCCTAAGCGCACGGGCCCCGGGGCAACTGCTACGTCTGCTACCCCGGTAGTTACGCCCCTGTGCATGTTACAGTCATCTTAAGGTACCACACACAGCCAGAACATCAGAAATGTCAGGGCCCCATACAGCTGAAGCATCTAACCCCTCCTACGTCAACCCCACCCCATCACCCCCCCCCCCTCTCCGGAATACAATACCCCTACCCTCAGATACAGCACCCCCAGCCTCATACAACGCACTCCCAGCCTCAGACACAGCACCACCAGCCTCAGACACAGCACACCTAGCCTCAGATACAGCATCCCCAGCCTCAGACACAGCACACCTAGCCTCAGATACAGCACCTCCAGCCTCAGATACCGCACCCCCAGCCTCAGATACTACACCCCAGCCTCAGATACAGCACCCCCAGTCTCAAACACAGCAACCCCAGCCTCATACACAGCAGCCCCAGCCTCAGATACAGCACCCCCAGCCTCAGATACAGCACCCCCAGCCTCAGACACAGCACCCCCAGCCTCATACACCACACCCCCAGCCTCAGACACAGCACCCCCAGCCTCAGATAAATCAGGTCCAGCCTCAGATACAGCACCCCCAGCCTCAGACACAACACCCCCAGCCTCAGATACAACACCCCCAGCCTCAGATACAACACCCCCCAGCCTCAGATACAACACCCCCAGCCTCAGATACAACACCCCCAGCCTCAGACACAACACCGCCAGCTTCAGACACAGCACCCCCAGCCTCAGACACAGCACCCCCAGCCTCAGACACAGCACCCCCAGCCTCAGACACAACACCCCCAGCCTCAGATACAACACCCCCCAGCCTCTGACACAGCAGCTCTAGCCTCAGATACAGCACCCCCAGCCTCAGATACAGCACCCCCAGCCTCAGACACAGCACCCCCAGCCTCAGATACAGCACCTCCAGCCTCAGACACAGCACCCCCAGCCTCAGATACAACACCCCCAGCCTCAGATACAGCACCTCCAGCCTCAGACACAGCACCCCCAGCCTCAGATACCGCACCCCCAGCCTCAGACACAGCACCCCCAGCCTCAGATACAACACCCCCAGCCTCAGATACAGCACTCCCAGCCTCAGACACAACAACCCCAGACTCAGATACAGCACCCCCAGCCTCAGATACAGCACCCCCAGCCTCAGACACAACACCCCCAGATACCACACCCCCAGCCTCAGACACAGCACCCCCAGCCTCAGATACAGCACCTCCAGCCTCAGACACACCTCCAGCCTCAGATACAGAACCCCCAGCCTCAGACACAGCCCCCCACCCTCAGACACAGCACCCCCAGCCTCAGACACAGCCCCCCCTTAGATACCGCACCCCCAGACTCAGATACAGCACCCTAAGCCTCACATACAGCATCCACAGCCTCAGATAAAACACCCCAATTTCAGACATAGCACCCCCAGCCTCAGACACAGCACCCCCAGCCTCAGTTACAGCACCACCAGCCTCAGATACAGCACCCTCAGCCTCAGACACAGCACCTCCAGCCTCAGACACAGCCTCCCAGCCTCAGACATAGCACCCCTACCCTCAGTTACAGCACCACATGCCTCAGACACTGCACCCCCAGCCTCAGATACAGCACCCCCAGCCTCAGATACAACACCCCCAGCCTCAGATACAGCACCCCCAGCCTCAGACACAGCACCCGCATCCTCAGGCACAGCACCCCCAGCCTCAGATACAGCACCCCGAGCCTCAGACACCGCACCCCCAGCCTCAGACACAGCACCCCCAGCCTCAGACACCGCACACCCAGCCTCAGACACAGCACCGCCAGCCTCAGACACAGCACCCCCAGCCTCAGACACCGCACACCCAGCCTCAGACACAGCACCTCCAGCCTCAGACACAGCACCTCCAGCCTCAGACACAGCACCCCCAGCCTCAGATACAGCACCCTCAGCCTCAGATACAGCCCTCCAGCCTCAGATACAGCACCCCCAGCCTCAGACACTGCACCTCTAGCCTCAGACACAGCACCCCCAGCCTCAGACACTGCACCTCCAGCCTCAGATACAGCACCCACAGCCTCAGACAACACACCCCCAGCCTCAGATACCACACCCCCAGCCTCAGACACAGCACCTCCAGCCTCAGACACAGCACCTCCAGCCTCAGATACCACACACCCAGCCTCAGACACAGCACCTCCAGCCTCAGACACAGCACCCCCAGCCTCAGATACCACACACCCAGCCTCAGGCACTGCACACCCAGCCTCAGGCACCACACACCCAGCCTCATATACAGCATCCCCAGCCTCAGAAACAGCACACCCAGCCTCAGATACCACACCCCCAGCCTCAGACACAGCACCCCCAGCCTCAGGCACAGCACCCCCAGCCTCAGACACCGCACCCCCAGCCTCAGATACCGCACCCCCAGCCTCAGATACCTCACCCTCAGCCTCAGACACCGCACACCCAGCCTCAGACACAGCACCCCCAGCCTCATGAACAGCACCCCCAGCCTCAGGCACAGCACCCCCAGCCTCAGACACAGCACCCCCAGCCTCAGATACAGCACCCCCAGCCTCAGATACAGCACCCCCAGCCTCAGACACCGCACCTCCAGCCTCAGATACAGCACCCACAGCCTCAGACACAGCACCCCCAGCCTCAGATACAACAGCTCCAGCCTCAGATACAGCACCCCCAGCCTCAGACACCGCACCCCCAGCCTCATGCACAGCACCCCCAGCCTCAGACACAGCACCCCCAGCCTCAGATACAACAGCTCCAGCCTCAGATACAGCACAACCAGCCTCAGACACAGCACCCCCAGCCTCAGACACAGCACCCCCAGCCTCAGATACCACACACCCAGCCTCACACGCAGCACCCCTAGCCTCAGACACAGCACCCCCAGCCTCAGACACAGCGCCGCCAGCCTCAGGCACCACACACCCAGCCTCAGACACCACACCCTCAGCCTCAGATACAGCACCCCCAGCCTCAGACACAGCACCCTGAGCCTCAGACACAGCACCCCCAGCCTCAGACACAGCACCCCCAGCCTCAGATACCGCACCCCCAGCCTCAGACACAGCACCCCCAGCCTCAGACACCGCACACCCAGCCTCAGACACAGCACCCCCAGCCTCAGACACAGCACCCCAGCCTCAGACACAGGACCTCCAGCCTCAGTTATAGCACCCCCAGCCTCAGACACAGCATACCCAGCCTCAGATACAGCACCCCCAGCCTCAGACACAGCACCCCCAGCCTCAGTTATAGCACCCCCATCCTCAGATACCGCACCCCCAGCCTCAGACACAACAACCCCAGACTCAGATACAGCACCCCCAGCCTCAGATACAACACCCCCAGCCTCAGACACAGCACCCCCAGCCTCAGACACAACACCCCCAGCCTCAGATACAGCACCTCCAGCCTCAGACACAGCAGCCCCAGCCTCAGATACAGCACCCCCAGCCTCAGATACAGCACCCCCAGCCTCAGATACAGCACCCCAGCCTCAGATACAGCACCCCAGCCTCAGATACAGCACCCCCAGCCTCAGATACAGCACCCCCAGCCTCAGACACAACACCGCCAGCCTCAGATACCACACCCCCAGCCTCAGACACAGCACCCCCAGCCTCAGATACAGCACCTCCAGCCTCAGACACTGCACCCCCAGCCTCAGACACAGCATCCCCAGCCTCAGATACAGCACCTCCAGCCTCAGACACCATACCACCAGCCTCACATACAGCATCCACAGCCTCAGATAAAACACCCCAATTTCAGACATAGCACCCCCAGCCTCAGACACAGCACCCCCAGCCTCAGATACAGCACCCCCTGCCTCAGACACAGAAGCCCCAGCCTCAGATAGAGCACCCCCAGCCTCAGATAGAGCACCCCCAGCCTCAGACACCATACCCCCAGCCTCAGACACCATACCCCCAGCCTCAGACACTGCACCCCCAGCCTCAGATACCACACCCCCAGCCTCAGACACCATACCCCCAGCCTCAGACACAAAACCTCCAGCCTCAGACACAGCATCCCCAGCCTCAGACACAGAACCCCCAGCCTCAGATACCGCACCCCCAGCCTCAGACACAGAACCCCCAGCCTCACATACAGCACCCCCAGTCTCAGACAACGCACCCCCAGCCTCATACAGAATCCCCAGCTTCAGAAACAGCACCCGCAGCCTCAGATACAGCACCCCCAGCCTCAGACACTGCACCCCCAGCCTCAGACACAGCACCCCCAGCCTCAGGCACCACACACCCAGCCTCAGACACAGCACCCCCAGCCTCAGACACACACCCCCACCTCAACACAAAACCCCCAGCCTCAGACACCGCACCTCAGCCTAACAAGAACCGACCCCATCCTCATAAAACACCCTACCCTCAGTTACAGCACCACATGCCTCAGACACTGAACCCCCACCTCAATAAGTCACCCCCACCTCAATAACATCCCCACCTCAGAAAACCACACCCCAACCTCAGATACGCACCCCATCCAGACACAGCCCCCAGCCTAGTACAGCACCCCAGCCTCAGACACAGCACCCCCAGCCTCAGACACAGCACCCCCAGCCTCATACACTGCACTCCCCGCCTCAGACACTTCACCCCCAGCCTCAGACACTGCACCCCCAGCCTCAGACACCACACCCCCAGCCTCAGACACAGAACCCCCAGCCTCAGACACAACCCCCCCCACCTCAATACAGCACCCCATCTCAGACACCGCACCTCCAGTCTCAGACACGCACCCCAGCCTCAAAAACCCACACCCCTAGCCTCAGACACAGCACCTCCATCCTCAGACACAGCACCCCCAGCCTCAGATACAGCACACCCAGCCTCAGATACCACACACCCAGCCTCAGACATAGCACCCCCAGCCTCAGATACAGCATCCCCAGCCTCAGACACCACACCCCCATCCTCAGATACAGCACCCCCAGTCTCAGACAACACACCCCCAGCCTCAGATACAGCACCCCCAGCCTCAGACAACACACCCCCAGCCTCAGACACAGCACCCCCAGCCTCAGACACAGCACCTCCAGCCTCAGACACAGCACCCCCAGCCTCAGACACCACACCCCCAGCCTCAGATACAGCACCCCCAGCCTCAGACACAGCATCCCCAGCCTCAGTTATAGCACCCCCAGCCTCAGATACAGCACCCCCAGCCTCAGACACAGGACCTCCAGCCTCAGATACAGTACCCCCAGCCTCAGACACCGCACCCCCAGCCTCAGACACCGCACCCCCAGCCTCAGACACAGCACCCCCAGCCTCAGACACCATACCACCAGCCTCAGACACAGCACCCCCAGCCTCAGACACCATACCACCAGCCTCAGACATCGCACGCCCAGCCTCAGACACAGCATACCCAGCCTCAGTTACAGGATACCCAGCCTCAGACACTGCACCCCCAGTCTCAGAAACAGCACCCCCAGCCTCAGACACAGCATACCCAGCCTCAGTTACAGCACCCCCAGCCTCAGACACAGCATACCCAGCCTCAGGTACCGCACCCACAGCCTCAGATACAGCACCACCAGCCTCAGACACAGCAGCCCCAGCCTCAGACACCGCACCCCCAGCCTCAGACACCGCACACCTAGCCTCAGAAACCACACCTCCAGCCTCAGACACAGAACCCCCAGCCTCAGATACCGCACCCCCAGCCTCAGACACCGCACCTCCAGCCTCAGATACAGCACCCCCAGCCTCAGACACCGCACCCCCAGCCTCAGACACCGCACCCCAGCCTCAGACACCGCACCCCCAGCCTCAGACACCGCACCCCCAGCCTCAGATACCGCACCCCCAGCCTCAGACACAGCACCCCCAGCCTCAGACACAGCACCCCCAGCCTCAGACACCACACCCCCAGCCTCAGACACAACACCCCCAGCCTCAGACACAGCAGCCCCAGCCTCAGACACAGGACCTCCAGCCTCAGATACAGTACCCCCAGCCTCAGACACCGCACCCCCAGCCTCAGATACCGCACCTCCAGCCTCAGACACCGCACCCCTAGCCTCAGACACAGCACCCCAAGGCTCAGATACAGCACCCCCAGCCTCAGATACCGCACCCCCAGCCTCAGACACCATACCCCCAGCCTCAGACATCGCACGCCCAGCCTCAGACACTGCACCCCCAGCCTCAGATACAACACCCCCAGCCTCAGACACAGCACCCCCAGCCTCAGACACAGGACAGCCACAGCACCACCAGCCTCAGACACAGCACCCCCAGCCTCAGACACAGGATCTCCAGCCTTATATACAGCACCACCAATCTCAGATACAGCACCTCCAGCCTCAGATACAGCACCCCCAGCCTCAGACACAGCACCCCCAGCCTCAGACACCATACCCCCAGCCTCAGATACAACACCCCCAGCCTCAGATACAACACCCCCAGCCTCAGACACAACAGCTCCAGCCTCAGACACAACAGCTCCAGCCTCAGATACAGCACCCCCAGCCTCAGACACAGCACCCCCAGCCTCAGACACAGCACCCCCAGCCTCAGATACAGCACCCCCCAGCCTCAGACACAGCACCCCCAGCCTCAGACAAAGCCTCCCAGCATCAGACACTGCACCCCCAGCCTCAGACACTGCACCCCCAGCCTCAGACACAACAGCTCCAGCCTCAGATACAGCACCCCCAGCCTCAGACACAGCACCCCCAGCCTCAGACACAACACCTCCAGCCTCAGATACAGCACCCCCAGCCTCAGACACAGCACCCCCAGCCTCAGACACAGCACCCCCAGCCTCAGACACAGCACCCCCAGCCTCAGACAAAGCGCCCCCCAGCCTCAGATACAGCACCCCCAGCCTCAGACACAGCACCCCCAGCCTCAGACACAGCACCACCAGCCTCAGACACAACAGCTCCAGCCTCAGATACAGCACCCCCAGCCTCAATAACAACACCCCCAGCCTCAGATACAGCACCGCCAGCCTCAGACACAGCTTTCCAGCGTCAGACATAGCACCCCCAGCCTCAGATACAGCACCTTTACCCTCAGATAAAGCACCCCCAGCCTCAGATACAGCCCCAGCCTCAGATACAGCACCACCAGCCTCAGACACAACACCCCCAGCCTCAGATACAGCACCCAAAGCTTCAGACACAGCACCCCTAGGCTCAGATACAGCACCCCCAGCCTCAGACACAGGACCTCCAGCCTCAGATAAAGCACCCCCCGCCTCAGACACCTCACCCCTAGCCTCAGAAACAGCCTCCCAGCGTCAGACACCTCACCCCCAGCCTCAGATACAGCACCCAAAGCTTCAGACACAGCACCCCTAGGCTCAGATACAGCACCTCCAGCCTCAGACACCACATCCCCAGCCTCAGACACAGCACCCCAAGGCTCAGATACAGCACCCCCAGCCTCAGACACCACATCCCCAGCCTCAGACACAGCACCCCTAGGCTCAGATACACCACCTCCAGCCTCAGACATAGCACCCCAGCCTCAGATACAGCGCCACCAGCCTCAGCTACAGCACCTCTACCCTCAGATACAGCACCCCCAGCCTCAGACACAGAACCCCCAGCCTCACATACAGCACCTTCAGCCTCAGACACAGCACCACCAGCCTCAGACACAGCACCCCCAGCCTCAGATACAGCACCCCCAGCCTCAGATACAGCACCCCCAGCCTCAGATACAGCACCCCCAGCCTCAGACACAGCACCCCCAGCCTCACATACAGCACCCCCAGCCTCAGATACAGCACCCCCAGCCTCAGATACAGCACCCCCAGCCTCAGACACAGCACCCCCAGCAAACACAAAGTAGAAAAAAAGTCAGCTCACCGTGATCCAGTATGCTGCAGGGACCCTCCGGGCTAGGGAGATAGCACTATAGCAAGCACAAACGTATGGTTTCAGGGCGACTGCCCCTTAATCATAGCAACCTAGCATGCTATGATTAAGGGGCAGTCGCCCTGAAACGCGTAAGCTTCCTTCATCTCCCCTGTGCATGTTTGCCATTTTATTTTAATATTACTCAATAAATATTGGATTTTTTACTGGCCTTTGGACTGCTGGACCATACGTTTGTGCTTGCTACAGGACCCCCAGCCTCAGATACTGCACCCCAAGCCTCAGATACAGCCCCCCCAGCCTCAGACACAGCACCCCAATACCCCAAGACCAAATACTTAATTTCCATGATAAATTGCAAATAAATTCTTTCCAAATCAGACAATATGATTTTCGGGATTTGTTTTCTCATTTTGTCTCTCATAGTTGAGGTCGACCTATGATGTCAATTACAGGCGTCTCTCATCTTTTTAAGTGGGACAACTTGCACAATTGGTGGTTGAATAAATACTTTCTTCCCCACTGTACATGTCACCCTAGGTTCATGGGCATAGTTAGAAGGTGCCCTGTGTGGGATGTCTTTTTGGTGCACAGGCACTAAAATCCATACAAGATGAGCGTCTCCTATGGGCACCAGGTGAGGGACCCATTTTCTTTCTTTCTGGTACATTGTATATATAGTCCATGACCCAAAGAAGCTCCTGTCCTCAGAATAGAAAGTCATTTCCAGCTTCCTGCAGCTCTTTCTCATATTATATGGAAGGACGCGCTTTATTCAGATTAAAATCTGCTTCATTTTCTTTCATTTTCATTTTGCATTATATTGGGGACATTTTGGGGCCTCAGAACCAACGTTTACCATAGATTTATGATTTCAACAGATAAAACCCTCCATATATACAAAAAAAGGACGGAGAACACATTTTATTAGAAGTAATAAAAACAACAGGAATAAAAATGCAGCGGTGCAATATGCAACATCCCAGGGGAGTAGCCAAACCATATGTTACCATGAATGATATGAGGTGAGTATATAATAACAGTACAAATATCCCTAAGGGAATAACAAAATATACACAAAGAAACCTAAGCAAAAAGTATTATAACAAAATAGCAAATATGGAAGGATACAGACCCATTGGATGAACAGGAAACAACCCCTAGTTAAGAATATACCGTGGAAGAGCCTGCTTGCTGACAGTTTCCATTCTGCACAGATTGCATTTTATACTACAATAGTAAAAAACTGCACTAAAAAATTAGTAAATAAATCAGCAAAAAAAAAAAAATAGTCATCAAAGCAATAAAAAAAGAAGATTTTTCCTTTGCTGCTCCAGTGCCAAATTAGCTCGGGTCTGATCTGCTCCAGGGGCTGAACTATACAGTAGAGATAGGAGCAGTAAGTAGACATTATTATTATTATTATTATTATTAATAAGGAGAAACCTCTATTCTCTGCAGTTCTTGATCTTCATACCCTTCTCCTGTTTGTCCCATCTTCCCAGTGACTCCTCCAGGACCGCGTTCTCCTAGAGAAAACAATTGTATGATTTAAAGGGACAGCTTTGCCCACAAATGCTTCAATTTGGAAACACTAACACCTACTGATGGACACGGTCCTTGCTACTTTAAAGGGACACTACCAATTTTTTTTCACATATTGACGAGCAATATGCAACTACTATTTGGATTTTCTTTTTTTAATTCGGTGTTTGTTTTTTTATATACATTTTTTGAAGGTTCCCATTTGTATCGGCTTCCTGGTTTATCTCTCTGACTTCCCCTCTTAGAGCTCTGATAGAGGCAGTGAGGATTGCTTGAGGGCTCTTTTTCCAGGCCGACTATGGCCTAAGACGTGTAGGTGTTATCAGCAGGACCTGATAAGTGTGATGAAGGCTGGAAACTCCCCCAGTGCAGAAAAATATTAACCCATTATCATGTCAAGTATTGCTCTTATCATTGCCCTGTTAATCTAGACTAAGCTTATCTCCCTGACCAAAGAATAATAGAGCAATTACTAGTTTACCACCTACTGTAATTAAACTACATGAAGATTAGCAGCACTAACAGTAAAGTGAGATTAGTTTGCTCGGCCATTAAGAAGTTTTATCTCACAGTTAGAAAAGGACAAGATTTTATGTGTAATTTCTAATTGCATAGGACTGTTGAATTAAAAATAAAATTGCCAAAAATTCTAAAAAAACCTAGAAGTTTTTCAGGAATATTATTTTTTTGATCCAAGCCTCCTTTTAAGACAAGCCTATATTGCTCAAAATCTATGGAATTATCTCTAAATCACCTGTTTCTCCAGGTTCCCCCTTCTATCCAGGAGATCCAGGTATTCCAGGAGAACCTCTGAGGATGGAGAACTTGTCAGACTCTCCAACTCCAACAATCTTCACACCTGGATAGAAGGTTTAAGAAAAGGACATTTAGTTAGATTAGGCTAAAAATTACAGGGGAAGGGGCGGGAATAATGGATCCACTCCGGCCCTATTGCCCCATTGAGGCCCTGTTTGTGGCTGCTTCACCTACATGAGTCTTCAGAGACCAGGAGCAAGGTAAACCAGCAAGTCTTCCTAGTTAAGTGATGGGTATGATTGTCTTGTGCAGGACGTCACAGCCAGGCGGATGTTCTGGTGAGCGGGGCAGTCCCGGTTAGATATTGGCCGTGCCCCAGTGTGTATTGTTCTTTATTAATCTGTTCTGTTTCCTCAAATTCTAGATAATCTTTGAAACAATGAAATCAGAAAGTTTATTGCTCCTATAGAGAAAAACACCCCGAGGATTTATTTGCATTCTTTAAAGAGAATGTGTCATCAAAAAATGACATTGTTCAACTCACGTTTTTATGATAAACACATTTTTTAAGAACTTTTGATTGTGTTTTTTTTTTTAAATTTTCCATATCACTTTTAATACTTTTTAAGAATTCTTAAGTCCTGCAGTTTTCACTTTGGCCACTAGGCCTAATAATAGTCTGCGTGTTGGATGTGTTTTGGATGTGATTTGGATGAAATCCCAACCTTTATTTGCTCTGGTTAGGGGCCGTGTACACAGCACGCAGGGGGACAGATTTTCTCCACAAACCTCCCCCTTCATGCCGACATGTTCATATTCCACTCGAAAAAGGAGGGGACATGGACATGTTCAATGCTTGTTGGCCGGCGAGCTAATAAACCCGCCGGTGGACTATCCGTGCGGTGGGGACCGCTGCACGGATTTTCCATTGAGGTCAGTGTAAAAGGTTGACACCCCCTTCACGCCTGTAAAACCGGGTGAAAACCCGGACCGTGAGGACAAGCCCTTAGAAGTACACACTGGCTGGTGCGTACTTCTAAAACACTGACTGCTCCCATTGATTTTCACTCTCCCCGGGGTGTATATACCAGGAAGAAGGGACATGTTAATTGTTTTCCCTGCCACGGAAAATGTTGGCTATTTATATCTCTCAATGAGAGCCTTGAATTCCCATAATTGGAGGGGGATAGGGAATTTTTAAGTTTTGTTTCCCTACTGCTGAAGACTTGGAACCCATAAGGCAAGAACCAATCTGTCCTAAATGAATATTTAATTTCTGCTCCCAAAATTGCCATCAGACTGGATCTAAAAGTTTATACGGCTACATAGGTATTATTACTTTTACCACCCATCCCATGTACCGAAACTGAGTAAGAAAAACAGGAACCAAACAACTGAGAGAACTCAAAGTAAATTTATTCTAGTGTCTCAGGAACGTTCATCCCGTATTACGCATTCTAGCTGCTTGAGAAGTTAGTTTTATACTGCGCTATTTCTGGTGGTAAGACGTCAGATTGGATGCTGGCATTTGTATAATCTGTCGCCCAGACCGGACCCACAAAGCTGATGTTTTTAAAGGGAACTTGGTCTATGTCTTCTGCATCGTGCTTGAAGACTTCACTGTAAGGAACAGAAACGTCTTGATCCAGAAATTCACTCATGTCACTTGCAGGGAATTTTACCGGAGGCTTCGTTCTTCCATCCTCAAGTTTTGCCCAGTTAATAGATGTAAAAAACGGGTGCTGACGGATGTTGCCCTTCATCCGAGGGGATTGCCGTTTGCTCAATAACTTCATTAAGATGTCTGTACTGTCTTGGTCAAGACCTGCATATGATGGTTCAGTTTTTTTTTTTAAATTCGAGAAATTTTTTTATTGAACAAAAATTTGTCATTGAGCATAAACCACAGCAAGCAACATGTCAAGATCACATTATAACAAAGCAAGAACTGCATTGGCAAAAGGAAGAGAGAAGGATCTAAATCACTGAGACATCTAATATGCATAACATAAACGTCACATTCCTGATAATTGCCAAGAGACATGCAGAAAATGAATGTATACTACAAACTAGTAGCATTAAGTGAAAAACGGGCGCTGTGAGCACCCATATACCCAAAAGGAATAAAAAAAAAAATAAATAAATAAATAAATTAAAAAAATAAGTAAATAAATAAAGAAAAGAAAAAAATCCCACACCGACAAAACAGAGAAGACAAAACACCCATACAACAATAGGCAATCTAAAAGGGACAGACATGAAAGAGGGACACACATACAAGAACAAAACGGGGGAGGGGAGGGGAGGATGGGAAAAAGGAAAACAAAGGTAATAACAGGGAACCCCAATGTAGAGGAGGAGAGTAGGCCTCCAGACTGCCTACAGCCCATCTAAGACTAACAGGTGATTGAAAGATAAAGTGGGGAGTTTTTGAAAAGGGACCAGCTAGACCAGGTCCTAGTGAATTTATATGCTTGCTCTGGAGTTTGGGCTACTAATTCTTCCATTCTCTGAACCGCACTAATCTCTGCAAACCAATCCTCCAAAGTTGGGGGACAGGAGACTTCCATTTCCGCGGAATTATAGTTTTGGCCGCCCTGTAATAGATGCTTCAGAAGGGATTTCTTAAATCTACTAACTGACATGGGGAACATAAAAAGTAACAAGGCCTCTGGTGAGTCAGGAATCAGAATGCCCGTTGCTGCCTCAATCACCTCTAGCACAGAAGCCCAAAGCCTCTGAGTAGGGACATCCCCACCAAACGTGGGACATGGTTCCTCTCCTTTTCCACACCTCAGCAAACAGCAGAGGTTGCTGGAAACTTTTTGTGAAAGGGACTGCGGGAACTCTGTACCAGCGTGACAAAATCTTATAACAGGTCTCCTGATGCTTTGAGGCTAACACCGCTCGATGGGTGAGCTGGAAACAGCGCTCCCACTGAGCCGTAGAAAAAGAGAGGCCCAATTCACTTTCCCACCGCTGACAAAAGGGGGGAAGAGACCTACAGCGATCAGGAGCAACAATTTTGTACATAAATGACAGAGAGTGTCTCGAACTTGTCGCAGACCCCAAACCGCATCCTCAAAGCTGTAAGAGGCCTAGTCAGGTTAAGAGTAGACTTGATTCTAGAGAAGAAGTGAGACAGTTGCAAATATTGGAAAGAGGCTCTACCCGAGACCGCCATCCCCCCAAGAATGTCCCGCAATGATCTCAATTTCCCTCCTGAAGACACCTGACAAAGGCGTAACGGAGCCTGCTTTGAGCCACCCAGGAAATTATTTGGCGAAAGGCCGGGCGGGAAATCCGGGTTATCTGTGAGTGGGATACAGGGGCCACTACGATCTACAAGATTATAGGAGTTCCCTATGTGGTGCAGGACGACATCGTGTGTCTTTACACAGAAGGAGGAAGAGGCACCATTTTGGGGAGAGAGGAGTCCAGGTCCAGGGGAGAACCGCCACCGCAGAGGAGCATAAGATCCTCAGCCAAATTGACCCATAATTTGTTTATCTCTATCTGAGTTTCAGTGCCAAAAGGCGTGCGTAGGCAGAGGCCAAATAATACACCCTTTACAATCTGGCAATCCTGTGCCCCCTTTGCATTTTTGGGTCTAATGAGGGGTTCCGTAGGCAATACGCGACCCCCTGGTGGACCAGCGAATGAGGTGAAACATCGGCGAACCCTCTTCCAAAATGAGATGGGGATATGAATAGGAAGGGTTTGGAAAAGGTATAAAAATTTCGGAAAAATTGGTCATTTTGAGCAAATTTATTCTTCCAAACCACGATAAGTCCTTAAAGCTGCCAATTATCTAAGTCTTTTTTGTATTCTGCTTAGTAGGGGAGGAAATTGTTGGGGAAAAGCTTCGAAAGATCCTCAGAGATGCGCACCCCCAAATATGAGATGCCCAGTTTTGGCCACTCAAAAGGAAAATTGGATCGCAACGTGGCTAGATCTTGTGGGGCAATGCCGACGCTAAGAGCTTCAGATTTTGAGAAATTAATCTTAAAATTAGACCACGTTCCCAAAAACCCTCTGATGATGGCCATAAGGGCCGGGAGAGAAATATGCGGGTTTGTAACATAAAGTAGAAGATCATCCGCAAAGGCAGAACATTTATATTCGCGTGACCCCACCTCAATCCCTTTAATATCAGGATTAGACCTGATGGCCGCCATCAGACTCTCCATTATCAAAACATAGAGTAAAGGGGATAAAGGGCCCCCTCCCGTGCCCCATTCAAAATCGGAAGGGGAGCGGGATAAGGCACCATTGACCTTGTACGGGCAGAGGGCGTGAAAATATAAGGCTCCAACCCTGGACAGGAAAGTCGGGCCAGCCCAATACATGTCAAGTCTGATGCAGAGAAGGCCATGAAATACGGTCGAATGCCTTCTCTGCATCAAGAGACAGAAACCATAAGAGGAATCTTACGAGAACGTGCATAGTGAACACTGTCTAGCGTTTTGAGCGTATTATCACGCGCCTCTCTGCCCGGTATAAAGCCCACCTGATCAGGCTGGACAATAGAGGCCAGACGGGGGTTAATTCTATTCGCGATCCGCTTCGCATAGATTTTGAGATCTACATTGAGTAGAGAAATGGGGCGGTAGCTACCGCATGACTGAGGATCCTTCCCAGGTTTAAGAATGACAGCTACGTGCGCCAACATTGCCTGGGGGAAAAGGGGTATCTACGGGAGATTGAATTAAAAAACGTCTAGGAGCATGGGCAGAGTAAATCGGAGAGGTTCTATAAAAATTGGGCTGTGTACCATCAGGCCCTGCGCTCTTCCCTCCAGGAAGGTCTTTGATTACTGACTGCAGCTCCATTAATGTAAAAGGTTCGTCAAGGGCATCGGCAACCGATGTCGGGATTTTAGTCATTAAAGAAGGGTGAGGAAAAACCCCTGGCTGGTTAGGCTGGGAGGGGGGTGGCAGGTTATATAATTTTGAGTAAAAGGAATGAAAAGTGTGGGCGATTTCTTTCCGTACAATGCACCACGGAGTTTGAGGTAGTTTAATGGAGGAGATATGGGTCTGCGCCATTTGGGAGCGAACAGCCCTTGCCAGCAATGCGCCCGCTTTTATTCCCGTGCTCATAAAAATTGTTTACGGCACTGTTGGACGAATCGGCCCCAGGACGCTTCCGGAGGCGACGGACTTCCTGCCGCCCTCCTGTAGCTCCGGAGTACAGAGGGTGAAAGGGCATTCTTATGGGTGCATTCTAAGAGGAAACCTTGGCCAACGTTTTTAAGGGTAGCGCCCGGGGTCCCCGCTTAATTCTGGCACCATGCTTAATCAAGATCCCCTGACCACGCATTTCGGCCTCCACTGGGTTGGCAACAAAGTAGGGTCGCCTCATGGTTAGTTAGAAAGCAAGAGATGGTATTTCTGACGTCTGCAGTGCAGGGGGCATCCAGAAGAAGGGATTCATTCAACTTCCAGTTCCAAACCCTCTGCTGTGAGGCCGGAAGCCGCAAAGAGCAAAAAACAGGAGCGTGATCGGACCATAGAATATTTCCGATTGACGCGGACGACAGCAGGGGCAGAGCTGAATGTTGAACCATAATATGTCCAACCGACTTTTAAGAAGCCGTGGGGGGGGGAATAAAAGGTAATAATCCCTGTCTGACGGATGCAGAATCCCCCAGGAATCACAAACTGAAGTAGCAAGAAAGCCCTCTTAACCTTCTTGATGGCCGATAGGACAGGGTGATTTCCAGAGGAATTATCTAAGGTTGGATCTAATGGTTTACGTTAAAATCACCACACAGTATGACAGTCCCTTGCACTAGAGGGAGAACGGTATCAACCAGCGTCTCAAAAAATCCGCCTGGCCCACATTGGGTGCATACGCATTAAGGACAGTAAACACCTGTCCATAATAGAGAGAACCAGTACAAGGTAACGCGCCTCAGGGTCGGCCGTACAACTAAATGACCTGATGGGCCAGAGAACGATGAAGGGGCTTAGGGCCCACCCCCCTGGACTGGACTCAGAAAAGTTGGCAAAATGCCAAGATATAATAATGCCATATTTTAATATTTGGGGCATGGCCTACCTTAAAGTGGGTTTCCCTGCAGACATAACGATTGAGCTTTAGAGCGGTGGAAATGGTGGAGGACCTGCGCCGCTTTTCAGGGGTGTTTAAGCCCTTAGCATTAAATGAAGCGATGCGTAGATCCGTCATTCAGGAAGTCCGGGGGGGGGCGCGCCCACAGCACCACACCAGGCCCGACTCTTTCTCAAATGCGATCTAAAAAAAAAAAAGGGGCAGAGGAGAAAGACACAAAAAGCGAAAAGGAGGAGAAGAGGGAGAGGGGGAAAAAAAAAAAAAAAAAAAAGGGGTGGGGGGTGGGAAGGGACAAAGACACTCACAACCAGTCACCCCACACTAAACAGACACACACTAAACACGGACAAGAAACCCAAAAAAAAGCAGAGGAAAAGGACCCTGCGCACAAAACTCGAAAAAAAAACCCCAGAATACTAAGAACAAAGATCTGTTGAGGGAGCCAAACCCAGACAGGGTTTCCACCTACTGGGGGAAAGTGGAAATAACGGCTACATGGAGGAGAAATCCTCGTTACCATTTAGAAAATATGAAAAAATATTAACCGGCCCTCAGAAAAGAGGAGGATAAGAAAAAAGGAAGGAAGGGGTAAAACCCCAACCATTGCTACGAGGATAGGCATAAACAATGGTGTAGGGAGAGAAGTAACTCCCTAGGAGAATGGACTCAGGCACTTCTGTAATCGGGCTGCCTACAAAAATGTTAGAGCAATGGTAACCAGCAGTGCCCAACGGAGACACCAAAAAAGCTATTCAAAGGCACCGAAATCGACCCAAAGTTGGGCCTTAAGGGAAAAATCACCAGGGCGCTTATCGCCCAGATTCAAGGCGAGTTCAGCGAAGAGGGGCGTCGCTGTTCCCGAGCCCGAGCGTCCGTAGGCCGTTGTAGCCCCTCTCCACGGCTCCGAGATGAGGCAGAGCCAGAGTCCGGGGCCACGGATACCAGCTGAAGACGTCTTTTCCGCTGAGCAGGTCCAAATGAAAGAGATGAAAGGGTCGGCCAATCCGGGAAGGATAAGTCCTTAATATGAAGATACTGCTGGGGCAGATGGGATATCTTCCGCTGATCTGATGGTGAGAACCTGCTTGTCTGCACGGATATGCAGGGCAAATGGTACCCCCCGTGGAATGGGTATTTTTTCCTTCTGAGAATGTCCAGGAGGGATTCAAGAACGCTCTCTGGGCTAGGGTGAGCCGAGACAGAATCCTGCAGGATTCTGATGGTGGAACCTTGGTAAGACAGTGACTTGCGCCTCCTGGCCTCATAGAGAATATCTTCCTTCATACCGAAGAAGTGGACCCGACAAATAACATCACGTGGCCGAGGATCCTCAGGATTAGGCGCTCTAAGAGCTCTGTGCACCCTATCCAGTTCAATATGAGCTGCAGGTGGACGACCCAAAAGATCATTGAAGATGGCGGTGACCACCGGGAACAAATCCGCATTGGGAACAGATTCAGGAAGGCCCCTAATACGTAAATTATTACGTCTGCTCCGGTTCTCAATGTCGTCCAGATGTTGCTGCAGGGCGTGGATTTGAGCAGTATGCTGTGTGACTTCAGCGGACACAGACGTGAGGGTGGCGGTGGTGCGGGTCTGCGCTTGATCCATGACCTCAACTTTAGAATGAAGAGAAGATAGCTCCATACGGAATTGCGCAGACTCTCGTCGGAATTCGTCAAGCAGTCGAGCGGTCATAGAGGAATATCCCCAGCGATGGGAGTGGCTGGGAGTAGTTGTTTCAAAGCTGCCAGGTCACTGGTTTGTTATCATCCACAGGAACCACCACATAAGAGATAGGAGAAGACACACACAGCTGTGCAGGGGGATGGTGTGACTCACTGAAAATTGGTGGGGTGTCTCTGAGGGCTGTCAGGCAATTGAGGGTGGGGGGCGCGCCATACGGTGTTCATGTCCTCCCCCGCCCCGGCGTAAGTAGTAGGTCTTGTGCTTGTGGAGCCTGGACACACAGGCTGTCAGCGGGTAGGAGAGGCCCCTTTATATGCAGGGGATAGCTCCCAGGTGAACCAGAGGACCAGGAGGGGGAACCCTCCCTAGGCGGTTGTGGGCCTCCGGAGCGGCAGAGAAGAGGAGGCTGCGGCCCCACAGGGCCAGTGACATAGCCAGTGGGGCTGGGTCTCGGCGCTGTGGGAGGGGGGGCACACAGAGGACTTGTATTGGGAGGTGAATCACACTGTCCCATGTAATGTAGGGCCCCACAGAGGGGTGACCCCCTTTAGGCTTTCTGCTGCCACTGTAATCCACGGTGCTGGTGTGTCAGGGGCAGACACTTGGGTCCCAGCAACTCCTGGGCCCTTATAAACAGGCTGGGGCACGGGAGACACAGGAGCAGCTGATAGAGAGAGCTGCAGGTGGTGGGGAATCCCTGTGAGGGAGCCGGCGCCTCAGCCTGCGCTCCTAAATGCCGGGGCTGCAGGCTGTAAAATCATGTTGGCGCGGCCCCGCGCCGGGACCGGAGCTCCTTCCTGAGGGCGCCGATGACGTGTGCAGCTGCGGGCTCGAGGTCCTCCCGCCGGCGGTTTAAATCCGAGTCACTGCGGTTCCCTGAGGTTTGTGGGGGCAGTGAGGAAGAACGCGCGCTGCTTGCGGTGAAGAGACATGACGGGATCCATGTTTTGAAGCAGCGATGCGGCGGCCATCTTGGGGGATCACAGGCCCGAGCGCCGGCAGCGATTTGGCTGCCTTAAGCGTGGCAAAGAAACCCCTCAATGTCTCTTGGCGGGTCCCGGATCGTAGGGTGGGCCCGGCTTCTGTTTTTTAATTTGTTTGCCCATCCTTTATGATGAATTTCGCCGGTATTAGGAGTAAAGCACGAGGAGCTCAGAAACCAGCGTCCTCACACGGCCATCTCCTAGCCACGCCCCCATGATGGTTCAGTTTTAAGCACAGCTCCGAAGATGTCTTCTTTGGTTTTCCCCGAAAACGGATGCTTTTTTGTTAGCATCTGATACAACGTCACGCCGAAAGCAAACCAGTCCACTGCATGACTAGCTAGTTGTGTGGAAGATGCCATACCCATAGATCAGGAAGGGGCAGGCAAGAGACCGCTGTAGCACATATTTTTCGGCATAGTGGTACTCTGCTTTTGCTGACTTAGATGAAACCTTAATTGCCACCTGCGCTTTATGTATGACATCTGTTGCTAACATGACTTTGCCAAAAGTGCCTTCTCCAAGTATGTGATGGTATCTAAACTTGTCTGGAGTTAAGGGGACAGACACTTTTACTTTCTTATTAAACTTTCTGCATCCTTTAAGGGTTTCTTTTGGTCTATATGAAGCCCTTGATCCACCACCCGGGGTCTCCTCTGGGCAATATCCAGCCCCTGATCCACTACCTTTCTGTAAGATTTTGATATCACTTTACAGGTTTACCCGGGTTTGATTTTTTTTCCTTGGATCTAAAGATTCTCCATCAACGTTGCTTTTGATCAATGTGCTGGCTTGATCTTTTCCTTCTGGGGGATAATGGGCCCAGGGTCAAATTTTTTACCTTGTATATTTGGTAAATTCCATACATTTCCCTTTCCTCGATTTCTTTTGCGATGGGAACAAGCTTTCCCAAAACCTTTTCTCCACCATCATTTTCATACTCATACCTCTGTCTTCTTCCTCTTAGATATGCCACCCATATCTTGTGCATCTCTTGCTCCTCCTATTTGGATCGGTTTTTGTAAACTTTTCTCCACTGGTTGTTATATTTCTCCTCACTCTCTCTCCTACTCTTCATGGAACTCATTGTAAACGAGTCCAAAAGATGTTAAAATATGTAAAAAATTTTAATCCAAACTTGCCAATAACACAGCCGTGTCGCGCCAGTTGGAAGTATCTCGTAAGACTGAGCAATATGGCTCTTGGAACCCTGAAGTTACCTATGTGATGTCACTTAATATTGTGATGTCACAGTCAGTGTGAGGGGACAGTAGTTGTTTGTGATGTCATCAGAGCAGGAAAGTCAGCACTTGATTGTGATGTCTTCAGTTATTTAAAGGGACCTGTCCCATTAAATATGCTATTAGAACTTCTGGCAGCATGTTACTGAGCATGAAGAGCTGAGCAGATTAATCTACAGTATTACAGGAAAAAAATTCAGTAGAACTTTTAGTTATTTAAATCTATGCTTTACCTGGGTTAAAGAGTCCAGTGGGTGGTATAATCAATGATTGACAGCTATCTCCTTATGCATACTTATGCAAGGAAGGTTGTCAATCACTGGTAACCCCACCTACTGGACTCCTTAACCCAGAATTAGCAGGGATTTAAATGAATATAATACAAGTTCTACTGAATCTTTTCCCACAGAACTATGGGCGACATATGTGCAACTTGGCGCTGACACACCAGTTCTAAATTGATATAGAGCATATATATGTGACAGCATGTATGAACCTTTCATATGTGGGTCAGAAATCTGGCATGTGTGATATCTTGCATAGCGTATCCTTGGCGCATATCTTTGTTGCATAGTATATCTTTCACGCATTTCCATCTTTCGCACAGTCTATGGAACGGGGCTACAACAGGTTTTTGGTGCAAGATACGTCATACGGAATCAACTATACATCTATCTGCTCTGCTGTTCCTGCCTCTATAACATGCTGCCACAGATTAGATAGCAAGTTCAATATGATAAGTTCCCTTTAAAAGAATACAGATATCTAACAAAATCTACGTGAATAAGGAAAACCAAGGCGGACTACTGTTTTTTAGGACTTTTGAAGGAGCTGGTGACATCTCTCCCAAGTTCCTCAACATGGAGGGGTGATGGCAGTGCCCTGCTATTTGTGACTACTGCGAGATTACCAGCACTAGTTTAGGGGTACACTGTAGCAGAATTTGTGGGATTTTATTGTGCTTCAAAAGAACTGATCTTCCCCTTTATATATATATGTCTCACATGTTTGTACAAGAATGAGCTGGGCTGACTCATCTAAAACAGAGACTGGCAACTTGCTCTTCAGCTTTTATGCTGCTGAATTGTCTGCTGGGATTTGTAGTTCCACAACATCTAAAGAGCTACATCATCAGGTGAATTCTAGTTATACTATAATAACTGGAGGTCATTTCTTTGGTGACCCCAAGCTTATCTAGTCCAAAATCTTCCCCTGCTCTAAGACCTATGAGATGCAAGTTGAAGGGACTCGTTTTTCCTCAAGTTTATCATCTACTGTCAATCCTTGCTTCCAACATACACCATATTCAAACAAGTGACATCAAATGCTATGGTCATATACTGTCTGTGAACTTACATGGTTGGAGATCATGGAAAACAAAAGGTCAGCATCAGCCTTGCAAGAAGAAGAGGCACATCAGAAGAAACAGGTGCGGTGGCAAACAAAAAAAAGAAGGGCTACCTGTCTATCTGAGCATGGATAAATTCATGTTCCATTCCTTTTTCGGAGCCAGCACCTATAGCAATGCTGGACAGAGACATCATTCAGAGAGGGAAGTGGCCATAGTAGTGTCACTAAAGTGGAAAGTGATCAGCTATAGAGACAACTTCAACAACTCATTTTGGAGATTGCAATTCAGTGCAAATTCCTGTGCCATGGCTTTGGAGCTTTTCACAGCACCATCTCATGGAGCTAGCAAATCTTCATAACCATATTTTGCCCGAAAAACATGGCTTAGAGTTGTGGACCTGCAGTTCTTGCATTGAAGAGGACATGTCCTGAGAGACATCTATCCCATTCTTGCAAAATGAGACTTTGATCTTGCACTAGAGAATGTTTGTGGATAAACCCTGTAAGGTGGCAACAGCAGGAAGGGTGTACAATGGAGTCTACATCCCGGCCAGGGTTCTGGCATGCACCTTTCGATGTCCAAACACATGCCCCCAAGGCAAGGAGCCCTGGGGGAATGAAAGGCCAAAATTTAATAGGTGTCGACAGTTTAGACTGTCGACATGTTTAACATGTGTAATATGTTAGCATGGCTTCCAGCTATTTCCTGGGTCGGCCTTTCATTGGGAGTGAGCATAGAGCAGGGTGGGTGCTCACTCCCCATGGTTCCACTCCGGGATTTACCTGGAGTATATAAGTCAGCAGGTAAGCTGACTAAGATGGTTACAACCCCTGACTACCTTTAAGTCTTGGGTGGAGACAAGCTGGAAAACCAGCAGGGAAAACTTACAAGCTGTCAGTAAGTTGGTCTGTGTTAGTTAGAGCCCAGACGGGCAGGCGTTTGTTTTGTTTATGTTTGTGCATGCCTTGCATTTGTTTTTCTGTTTGCTGCTAATAAAAATACAGAGGCCCTGTATTTTTACACCTGGAATCCGTCTCTGTCTCTGCCTGAAAACACGTGAGTCACGATCCCAGAGCCACTAAAGCTCACACATGGTGGAGGATGCAATGGGCAAAATAGAGGCAGTACTCTTTTGAGACAGAGACAAAACGGAGAGAAAACGTATGTCCTGGGTGAAAGCAGCTACCGCACAGTCAGCAGAGTCGTGTAAAATGGCCGAGTTGGTGAAGCAGCTAAGTCAAGCCCATGCAAATCTCCAGCTGATGGCGGCCAGTCAGCAGAAAACGCACGAGGAGACCATCCGGGCGCAAGCTGAGATGAATCGCCTGCTAATCGAGACCCACCAAGCCACGGTGAAAGAGCAACAGCAGGTAAACCAGCAACAGCTACATGCCTTGGCTGCGAGGACAGAAGGGCCCACAAGTGCACAGTTCAGAGCCCGCCATGTGGTGCAAGGTTCCCTGCGCAAGATGTCCGCGGATGACCTGGGGACCTTTAAACGGATAGTGGAGAGAGAGCAGCTGCCGGTGGACCAGTGGGCGGATGTCCTGGCACCCTACATAACGGGCGAACCGCAAAAGGCCTACTTCGACCTGCGTGTCCAAGACGCCAAGGACTACACCAAACTGCGGGGGGAGATCCTGGCCCGACTGGGGGTCACCCTGGCCGTACGGGCCCAGAGAGTACAAGCCTGGGAGTTTGATCCTACCAAGCCCGCCAGGTCACAGATGTACGGCCTGTTCCACATTACCAACAAGTGGCTACAGCCGGAGACTCACACACCTGCCCAGGTGGTCGAGCGAGTGGTCTGTGACCGTTTTGTGCGGGCCCTTCCCATCAAGCTCCAGCGATGCGTGGGGTACACCGACCCCAAAAGCGTGGACGAACTGGTCGCGGTGGTGGAGCGATACAGCGCCACTGAGGAGTTCCTGCAAGTCCTACATACCCCGGGGAATCCGCAGACCTCCACCCGCGGTAAGACTGCTCCTGTCCCAAAAGGGGGGTCATGGTTATACGGAAGGGGCGAGAGGCCACCCACCCCAAAACGGGACCCTGTTTCTAAGGTCCGGGACCCCATAGTCTGCTGGCGGTGCCAAGGACTGGGACATGTGGTGGCACGTTGCCCGGGTAGGGAGGAACCAATGGAATGTGGGTTGGGGAGGCATACCTCCTGGTTTGCCCGGCCATCATATTCCACTCGGGTTGCTGCTGGGAAGGACCGACGAGAGTGCCCTGTTACTGTTAATCATACATGAACTTTGGTTTCTTAGTTCACGTTTTGGATCAAAAAAATTAAAAGCCAACCATAATTACAACGGACTCAGTCCGGGTGGTCCTACGCTAACTTACCCTCAATAGACCCAAATTCAGGCCCCCCTCTCGGTCAACCAAACCTCCTTTACCAGAGAGAAAAGAAATAAAAACCCCAACCTTGCAACTGCATCATATAACAGCCTGTGAAAATGGGTGGGGTGCAGAAAACCAAAATGGAGGCATCTCTTCCTCCCATATAGATTAAAAAGCATATATGCCAAAATACAACGTAAGTTCTGCACCAAAAAAAAAAAAACATTTCTGAAAAAACACAATGTGAACCTGGTGCCACTGGCAGGGTTTTCGGCCCATAATAATATTATAATATAAAATATATATATATATATAAAAAATTATATATTTTATATATATATATATATATATACACACGCACACCATTACCAGTGGCACACAACTGCAAAAAGGGCAATAAAGTACATGGAAATCCTAAAGAAGCTTTTTATGCTAACTATCATACATGAAAAAACTTGAGATTCTTAGTTCACTTTTGACCCCAAAAAATCTGAACACCAACGAACTTAAAGTATATCAGTCGGGTGCCATGTTTATCTTACCTCAATAGAGGCAAATTCAGGCCTCTCACAGTCAACCGACCTCCAATTATCCAGAGAGAAAGAAATAAAAAAACACAACCCTTGCAAGCTGACTCAAAAACAGCCTGTGAAAATGTGGGTCAGAAAACAAAATGGAGCACTCTTCCCCCTAAAAAGATAAAAAGCAATATATGCCAAATACAACGTATATTCTGCCACAAAAAAAACATTCTGAAAAAACACAATGTGAACCTGGTGCCACTGGCAGGTTGCGCTATATATTATATAAATACACACGCCACACCATTACCGTGGCACACAACTGCAAAAGGGCAATAAAGTACATGAAATCCCTAAAAGCATTTATGCTATCTTCATACATGAAAAACTTTGAGTTTCTTTTCACTTTTTTGATCAAAAATGCTGAAGCCCCAACGAACTTACAACTGATCTCAGTCGGGGGGTCCTATGCTATCTTTACCCCCAATAGAGGCAAATTCAGGCCTCTCAACAGGTCAACCGACCTCCATTATCCAGGGGAAAGAAATAAAAAAACACCAACCTTGCAAGCTCACTCATAACACCGTGAAATGGTGGGTGCAGAAACCAAAATGAGGCATCTCTTCCTCCCTATAAAGATTAAAAGCAATATATCCAAATACAACGATAAGTTCTGCACAAAAAAAACATTTCTGAAAAAACAAAATGTTAACCTGGTGCCACTGGCAGGTTGCGCCAATATATATATATATACACACCACACCATTACCAGTGGCACCAAACTGCAAAAAGGGCAATAAAGACAGGGAAATCCCTAAAGAAGCATTTAGGGCATCTATCCATACATAAAAAACTTGAGATTTTTAGTTCCCCAGTTTTGATCAAAAAATCGAAGCCACCAACGAACTTAACAACTGATCTCAGGTCGGTGCCCTATCATATCTTTACCTCTCAATAGAGGCAAATTCAGGCCTCTCATCAGGTCAACCGACCTCCATTATCCAGAGAGAAAGAAATAAAAAAACACCAACCTTGCAAGCTGCACTCATATAACAGCCTGTGAAAATGGGTGGGGTGCAGAAAAAACCAAAATGGAGGCATCTCTTCCTCCCTATATAGATTAAAAGCAAATATGCCAAATACAAGTTTTAGTTCTGCACAAAAAAACATTTCTGAAAAAACACAATGTGAAACCTGGGTGCCACTGCAGGGTTTGGCATTATATATAATAATATATATATATATATATATATAATTATATATATATATTAATATTAAAATATATATAATATATACCATATAAAAATACACATGCACATTACCGGGGGCACAACTGCAAAAGGGGGCAATAAAATACATGGAAAAAACTAAAAAGCATTATGCAATCATCAAAACTTTGAAAAACTTTGAGATTCTTAGTTCACGTTTTTGATCAAAAAATGCTTAAGGCACCCCGAACTTCCCAAACGATCTAAGGCGGGGGTTTCCAAAACGCTATCTTTACCTCTCAATAGAGCCAAATCAGGCCTCTCATCGGTAAAAACCAAACCCCCAAATTATCCAGAGAGTAAGAGAATAAAAAAACCCAACCTTGCAAGCTGCACTCATATAACAGCCTGTGAAAAATGGGTGGATGCAGAAAACCAAATGGAGGCATCATCTCCTCCCTAAAGTTTAAAAAGCAAAAATGCCAAATAACAATGATGGGTTCTGAACAAAAAAAAAAAAATTCTGAAAAAACACAAGTGAACCCTGGTGCCACTGGCAGGTTGCGCATAATATATATATAAATACACATGCACACCAAACCAGTGGCACCACAAAAAGGCAAAAGGGCAATAAAATACATGAAACCCCAAAAGAAGCATTAATGCAATCATCATACAGAAAAACTTTGAATTCTTAGTTCCCACATTTTTTAATCAAAAAATCCCTTAAGCCAACCCACGAACTTACAATGAACCAGTCGGTTGTCCCTACGCTATCTTAACCTCTCAATAGACCAAAATTCTGGCCCTTCATCGGGTCAACCGACCTCCATTATCCAGAGAGAAAGAGAAAAAAAAAACACACCAACCTTGCAAGCTGCCCATATAACAGCCTGTGAAAATGTTGGGTGCAAAAACCAAAATGGAGAAATCTCTTCCTCCCCTATATAGATTAAAAGCAATAATGCCAATACAACGTATACCCCCCTGCACAAAAACTTTTCCCTGAAAAACACAATGTGAACCTGGGTCCCCACTGGCAGGGTTGCGGAAAAAAATATATTATATATATAAATATATATTCTATATATATATATATATAATATTTATTTTTAAATATATATTAAAATATATAAAATAATATAATATATACACCGCACACCATTCCCAAAGTGGCACAAAAACTCCCAAAAAGGGCAATAAAATACATGGAAATCCCTAAAGAAGCATTTAAATGCTATCTATCATACATGAAAAAACTTTGAGATTCTTATTTCCCACGTTTTGATCAAAAAAATGCTGAAGCCACCCACAAACCCTTACAACGGATCTCGGGTCTAGGGGTTTCCTACGCTATCTTTACCTCCCCATAGAGCCAAATTCAGGCCTCTCATCGGGCCCAACCGACCTCCATTATCCAAGAGAAAGAAAATAAAAAAACACCAACCTTGCAAGCTGCACTCATATAACAGCCTGTGAAAATGGGTGGGGTGCAGAAAACCAAAATGGAGGCATCTCTTTCTCCCTATATAGATTAAAAGCAATATATGCCAAATACAACGTATAGTTCTGCACAAAAAAACATTTCTGAAAAAACACAATGTGAACCTTGGTGCCACTGGCAGGGTTGCGGCATATATATATACACACGCACACCATAACCAGTGGCACACAACTGCAAAAAGGGCAATACAATACATGGAAATCCCTAAAGAAGCATTTATGCTATCTATCATACATGAAAAAACTTTGAGATTCTTAGTTCACGTTTTTGATCAAAAAATGCTTAAGCCACCCACGAACTTACAACGTGATCTCAGGTCGGGTGGTCCTACGCTAACTTTACCTCTCAATAGAGCCAAATTCAGGCCTCAAAATCGAGTCGCTGAGGTACTATCTAGTGGGGAGGCAATTTAGGGTGATCACTGATCACTCCCCATTGAAATGGATGGCCCAAAACAAAGGGAAGAACGCGAGGGTAACCCGGTGGTTCCAGGCCCTACAGGATTTTAAAAGTTCTGTGTGGGACACCATCCTGGGTCCCACAAGAAAAACACTGACGCGTTTATTTTATATGCATAGTTTCGGGGCACAAGGTGCTCCGCCCCACGGGTCTGAGCAGAGTAAGATGGCAACAGCAGGAAGGGTGTACAATGGAGTCTATATCCCGGCCAGTGTCCTGGCATGCACCTTTCGATGTCCAACCACATGCCCCCAAGGCAAGGAGCCCTGGGGGAATGAAAAGGCCAAAAAATTCAAAGGGTGTCGGCAGTTTAGACTGTCGACATATGCTTAACTGTGTAATATTGTTACAGGCTCCCAGCCATTTCCTGGTCGACCTTTCATTGGGAGTGAGCATAGGAGCAGGGTGGGTGGCTTACTCCCCATGGTTCCCACCCGGGATTTAACCTGGAGTTATAAGTCAGCAGGTAACTGACTAAGGTGGTTACAACCCCTGACTACCTTTAAGTCTTGGGTGGAGACATGCTGGAAAACCAGCAGGGAAACTTACAAGCTGTTCATTAAGTTGGTCTGTGTTAGTTAGGGGCCCAGACGGGCAGGCGTTTGTTTTGTTTATGTTTGGGGCAATGCCTTTGCACTTGTTTTTCTGTTTGCTGCTAATAAAAAAAACCCGAGGGGCCCTGTATTTTTACACCGGAATCCGACCCCCGTCTCGCCTGAAAACACGTGAGTTACGATCCCAGAGCCCACCCAAAGCTCACAACCCAAATCAAGACTAAACCTGTGACACCCCGAACTTGGGGCAGTGCAAATGACGATGGTTTTGGGTATATGGGGCCAAAGGGGGGACTGATTCACCTGTGGATTAACTTGGTACTTAGTGATAAAAAGCATTCATCTTTTCTTGGGTTCACTCCAGAACAAAAATGTCATCAGCCCATCATGCCAACAAGACTTTTCATTAAGGCTACACAACAAAAACCAGTAAGGTAAATGGGGTGAAAATGGCACATGAGAGGGCACCCAGTATTCACTTTTATTAAGAAGGATAGAGTAGGACACGTGTTAAACTCAAGGTCCACTGGATGAATCCGGCCCGCCACCTAATTTTAGGTGGATTGTGAGAGCTTAGACACGGTAAGGATCGATAGACAAGGATTGGACACACTAGGACTTATTGAACTATTTTAAGAGGGCACAGCCAATGCTTGGCAGAGGTGGAAACACCAGCACAAGGTGCAGTCGACATCTTGGATTCGGAGCTCTACCAGGCACCTTTACAGCAGTGGGTTCAGCAAGTCACAGGTGGTGAAACAACTCTCATAGGCCTACCCAGGCACCCTAACTTCCAAGTTAGGAAACTTGTTGCTAAAGAGGTGGAAGGAGCTGACTATTTTCCAACCATGGAGGACATTTTGGCCTCTTACTGACCACATGGGCAATCATAGTGCTGATGTGTCCTTGGTGAAAATGAGTTGGACAACCATGAAGGCAAATATAATCACTGATCCCAGTTACCAATTGTCCATTAAAATTTAGCAAGGAACTGTAGTTGGTTATGACATATGATGATATCTCCTGCACCGAGAACTAGGCACCTTTCCAAAATATGAGCTATGTGTCCCACTTGGTCTAAGCACTACCCTGCAGCTTTAATGAGGTTGGATCATCTGCCAGAAGCAGGGTACTTTCGAGTGGTCAGTAAGCTGCAACAGTGTCCAATCCCACTATAATTTGAGCTCACCTTCCGAGTGGTGACCATTATTACTTCCACATTGATTGCCATGCAACTTTCCCAGGTGCCAGAAAGGCAACAGTGAATACACTCCCATAGGGATATACAAAGATGTTGCCATAGGGATGAAAACCCTCCACTTCCTCCACTCTACCTGCCCTGGAGGATGCAGCCAGCCCTTGACAGAGGTGGTGCCAGCACCGGGAGTAGGCACCATCTTGGATTTGGAGCTCTGGTGCACACCTCCACTACTCTTTTCAGCAACTTACAGGTAGTGGTACAGCTCTAACAGCCCTACCCAGGCTCACTAACCACCCTCAATAGGTCTTTGAGAGCAAACATACTCCTGATGTGGCCCTCAGTGAAAATGAGTTTGACACCCTTGCTGATGATGATATCTAGTGATGAGCGGTTATGTCAACTATCGTTATCGGATCGATAGTCAATATTGGCAATTATCATGACGATTTCCGATAGTCGATAACAGATTATCGCCGATGACCATTAAAGTCCATGGGAGAGGAACAACACCTTCATTCTTACACCCCAACAGGACTGGAGAAGCTGGAATTAACATCCACAACAGTAAACTGGATAAGTGCTACATCTTAGGCAAGACAATTAGGCAACAAGAGTCACAGAAACAAACTCGCAGACTATTCGTTATCCCTGTCCTGTACCACAGCATGACCCTTAAAGGGGTTGTCTCGCTACAATGATTGGGTTTTAATTAAAAGATCTTTAAAAAACAAGCAGCTTTGCAATATATGTTCATTACAAATGTCCTACTGATTTTGAGCTAGCCCTGTTAGTAGTACTACATCAGCTTCTCAAATCTCTATAGCAGCCCACCTGTTGATCCTTATCTCACTGGCTGTCAGGTCTGTATGACTCATCACCTTCAGAATACAGGTCTGAGCAGAAAGCCCTCCTGCAGGAATGCTTCTGTAGTGGAGAGAGGGGGAGGTCTCTGGCTTCTGTGCCTGTGCTGCCTGGATTAACCCTGTGTGTGCCTGCTTCCTCCTGCTCTCTACACAGATAGATGTGACAGCAGTGACCCTGTGTGTTACTATAATCATGATGTGTCTGTGGAGCTGTCACTATACTAATAGAACAGATTAGGCATGTGAACGGTTCATGCTGTGCTGTACTAGTGACACATCCTGAGTATAGTAACACTTCCCAGCTGCTCTGTGTCTGTTCTGATAGGGTTTGTTTGTTGTTGCTGGAGATGTGGAGATATGTAAGCTAAGCAGGGGGTATAGGAACACTTGCATTCCCCCTGCAAGAGGGAGCAGAAGAGGCAGACCAAGAAGCACGACCCTCAATTCAACTGCCAGGCTCACTGACTTAGGCTGAAAGCTTGTAATGAGACAACTCCTTTAAACCTGTCTGACCCACAGATTAAAAAGTGCCGGAAAAAGGATTCTTTGAACCACCATTTTAGTTGAACTGGACATTGACTATACCTGTCCTGGATTGCAGCATGACCCTTAAATCTACATGACCCACAGATTAAAAAGTGCCAGTTATAGTTGTCTTTGAACCACAATCTTAGTTGAACTGGACTTTGTCTATGAGTGTACTGGACCGCAGCATGACCCTTAAACGTGTCTGACCCACAGATTAAAAAGTGCCGGAAAAAGGAGTCTTTAAACCACCATTTTAGTTGAACTGGACATTGACTATCCCTGTCCTGGACCGCAGCATGACCCTTAAACCTGACTGACCCACAGATTTGTGGCCGTGACTGCGAGGACGAGGAGGTAAGACTGCTGGATGCAGGTTGCATTAACCACTGAAGAACAGATTGGTGACGCTGTTCGTTACTGAGATTCACAGGGCCCTGATCCAGCGATGACAGGCCTGACGGTCCTGCAACCGACGATCCGCTGGCTTGCGTGTTGTCGCCAGCGCTGGAAGGAGCATCTTCTCTCGTACCTCTACCTCCATGTCCTACTCTCCTCTTTGCTCGCTTACCACCTGCAGTTCGCTCCATGTTCAGAAAGATAAAAATGTAAAAAGTATGGAACAGTCTCTTATTGAAAGACGGCAAATCACAGCTATTCTTAAATCCCTCTAATTTCTAACAGCCAACTAATATTAGAAACAGAATTGTTTCTATCAAATACCTGTGAAAAGCGGTCTAGTGGAAGAACCGTAACACCAAATCAACAGTGTTCTTCCTTCAGTCCCTGAGATTTACAACTGCCCAGTAGGACTAGCAATTGATAGTTTTCATCAAACTATCGTACAAATGCACGATTAGCGCCAAACTGAGACTCACTGAGTGACATAGAAGTATTAAAAAGTTATATGGATTAATATGGTGGCCTTCGCACCACTGACTACAGGCGTAATTTACTAGGAAATTTGTAGAACACAATATTCTTACAACTGGACTCTTTGCGCACGGACTTCAGTAAAACTATTTAAAAGTAATAGGAATAAGTTAAGCTGGTTTTGGGAACACTGACACACAGTGATTGCAATAGAACTGAAAACACAGGGACAATTTCAACTGCTAGCAGAGGTCTGCTGGCCAAAAAAGTGGTAGAAAACAATTCTTTTTCAATTGAAGATCACAGAACACACTGAGCTTCAAAATATCTCCCTTTGTTTCAAAAGCCTCTGCTGCTGCCACCCCCCCCACCCCTCTGCAGCCCTGCGGCTACACACACCAGTAGTCCTTGAAACTTTCTCTAACTAAATAAGAAGTTCAATTGTCTAATTTAACTCTATTCTAAGCTGTAGGTGGATGGTTTCTTGTATTAGAAGTGACTATCAGAGCTGTTAGAACAGCTATTGGTTTAAACGCAGAGAAACACGTTCTGCTGTGAAGTGTCATTGACAGAGAATGAGCTCACACAGGAAATGCAGCAGCTTAGATAAAACGGGGTCACGTGATTTTTATAGCCAATGAGAACCATTCACCACAAAGTGGTGAAGTTTTACATCCTCCTCACCCCCCTCTATACTTGGAGCTGATTGGCTGGCCGCCAAAATGACAGGAAATGCTGAAAATGGCGCGATAGTAATAGATTATCTGTAAGATTGTCACCTAAACTATCGCGTGATCGTCGATTTCCGATCAGCCTAAAAATGGTGCCGATTTCAACTTTTGTCGATAGTATTGCTCATCCCTAATGATATCCCCTGCACAGAGGACTAGGCACCTTTCCAAAATATGAGCTATGTGTTCCATTTGGTCTAAGCACTACCCTGCAGCTTTAATGAGGTTGGAGCATCTGCCTGAAGCAGGGTACTTCCGAGTGGTCAGTAAGCTGCAACAGTGTCCAATCCCACTATAATTTGAGCCCACCTATGTGCCTGAATTTGGGGCTCTGAAGTCCACCAGCCAGTTCCCATCACTATGATGCAGATCATCACACGCATCAGACTCTCCATGGAGTTTTTGAAGGTTCTTCGTTAATGTAAGTATTCCGGAGACACATGTTGTGTACATTGTGCCCCTCACAGGAGGTAAGAAAGACCATGAGATACAGATCTTACTGTCATTTCATTGAATGTATAAGAATAAAGAAAATTTTAGCCTCTGTCAAGCCTCCAGTTGATGATCGTAGCTGTGATGTTGTGTGGGCCCAGATAGAATTGTCCATTTAGGTTTGCGTTATAGCAATCCACAGACCACCACCCTGCTTTGCATATCCGAGCACAGCTGCCACTTTGCTTATTGTTGTCTTAGTCTTTGGTGAAGAACAAGCCATTATTATGAAAACTGAATCACCTGCAAAAAGGAAAAATTACAAATGGCATCTGATAAGTTACTGCAGATGAGTCCATTTATAGCTATGGTTCTGTGACTGGACTGCCCTGGTATTTAGTACCAGCCCAAATATTGTAATGACTCCTGGGTAACACCCAATATGGTGATCATTATTACTTCCACATTGATTGCCATGCAACTTTCCCAGGTGCAAGAAAGGCAGCAGTGAATACACTCCCATAGTGACATACTGGGATGTTGCTATAGGGCTCATGTGCCAAAATCAAGGCTTAACATCTTATGTGGCTCTTGAGAGCTCAGATGCAGTGAGCAGGGATGAAAACCCTCCACTTCACCTCCCCTGGAGGATGCAGCCAGCACTTGACAGAGGTGGTGCCATCAGTACAGGGAGTAAGAGCCATCTTGGATTTAGAGCTCCAGTGCACACCTCCACACCACTCTTTTCAGCAACTTACAGGTGGTGGTACAACACGGGGCCATACGCGCGGTGCGCGGTGCATTCCAGGGTTAGTAGGCCCGCTCGGTCTTCCCCTGGTGTGGCTCTTGACATCAGTGATCCCATGGATTCCGCTTTTGCCCCTGGCGAAGTGCCAGTCGGAGGTGCAGCAGGTCGGCTGAGGTCGGTGGTTTCTTCGGTTGTCTCTCGCTCCCAAGATCCATGGTCGGATGGCGGGCAGTGGGATGCTGGCCTTACGTCTTCACGATTGGCGCCCTCCAGCTGTCGGCGGTTTCTGTCAGTGGTGATAGCTGCGACACGAGCCTCCTTCAGCGAACGGTTTCTACGTCTCCTCGCCGGAGTGTTGTGGTCTGTTCTCCAGAGGATCAGGAGTCTCCTACAGCGCAGACTGAAGTTCGAAGTCGGATTAGTCGGGGCAGGGGTCTGCGGGCCTGAGCGGTTCAAGGGGACTAGAGGTTCCTAGTTGGCAGGATTTGGCGGGCTGTTTTTGGGATCTGCTGTCCCAGCTGAGGCGGGGGGATGGAAGCGGAGCGGCGTCGCCATTGGCGGCCTGGAGGCCAGTTGGTTCGGTGGGCAGGGCGTCAGCGGAGGGCGGCGTGGCGCCAGGGGCGGCGCCGTCGGCCAGGTCGGGGGGAGGATAGTAAGAAAGAGGAGGAGGAGAAGAGACAGTGGCGGTTGATTCCGCAGACCTTTCCCAACTGGTTATAAGCTTTCGCTATTTTGGCCAGTGTGATAGTAGACAGGGCCCCTGAGAATTGCTCAGCCCTTTTTTGCTATGTGGACGCCATTAGCGAGGCTTGTAGGGTATACGGTGGCCAGGCATGGTTGAGGTATGACGAGCAGTTTCGTCAGCGTAAGGCGGTCCGGCCCAGTATCAGGTGGGACCATAAGGACGTCGGGCTATGGTTTAAAGTGAGGGCTCCGACGCGTTATGGGCACCCCTTTCAGAGTGGGGCCAGCAACGCCGGTCAATCTGGGATGGTGGGAGCATCGGGAGTCGGATCCGGTGCGGGTTCAAGACTGGGTGCATGTTGGCAATTCAATGAGGGGCAATTACGCTTTGGAGCGGGTTGCCGATTCAAACATATTTGCTCCATATGCAACGCAGGGTCCCATGGGGCTTCTTGATGTTACCGGAAGGGAAAAGGAAAGGGGGTGGCCAATCATTCCCAAGGGTCTGACACCGGTGAAACTGGACGAGATGGTGCCGTTTCTAAGTAGGTTTCCGGATCAGGTTGTAGCGGGTCATTTGATGGATGGTTTTAGGGAGGGGTTCAGGATTCCGCCTACGGGTCATTCAGTCCCCTTTTCAAAGAAAAATCTTCGTTCTGCTTTAAGTTATCCGGGGGTGGTTAGGGAAAAACCGGAAAAGGAGTTGGCTCTGGGTAGGATGGCGGGCCCCTTTTCCTCCCTTCCATTCCCGGATTTGGTTGTGTCCCCATTGGGCGTAGTTCCTAAGAAGGAGCTGAATAAGTTTCGGCTCATACATCATCTTTCATTTCCTCATGGGCTCTCGGTGAACGATGGTATTGATCCAGACTTGTGCGCCGTTGTTTATACGTCTTTTGATGCTGCAGTATGTTTGGTCCGGA
This sequence comes from Phyllomedusa bahiana, assembly GCA_025379985.1. NCBI lineage: Eukaryota > Metazoa > Chordata > Amphibia > Anura > Hylidae > Phyllomedusa > Phyllomedusa bahiana. The sequence goes on along the minus strand of JAODAL010005393.1, from coordinate 45,217 downwards.
CATGTGGGCGGGGGGCGCTGATGGCAAAGACGGATATTGAATCCGCCTTTCGTCTACTTCCGGTACATCCCGACAGCGTGAGGTTGTTGGGTTGTTACTGGAAGGGTGCCTATTTCGTGGACCGGTGTCTTCCCTGCATATTGTGCATATTTCGAGGCATTCAGCTCTTTCTTGGAATGGGCGGTTCGGGATTTTACCTGCTCTTCTGCTATCATACATTACTTAGATGATTTTTTGTGTGTGGGCCCAAGTGATTCCAGGATATGCGCTTCGTTATTGGCTACATTTCAATGGTTAGCGGCGAAGTTTGGTACCCTTTTGGCTCCGGAAAAAACTGAGGGTCCCATGACCTGCATTACTTTTTTTTGGGATTTGTATTGATTCTGAGAGTATGGAATGCCATTTGCCGGTGGAGAAATTGGAGGCCTTGAAGGACGAAGTGGGTTGGGCCTGTTTGTTAAAAAAGATTATGTTGAGGGATTTGCAATCTTTGCTTGAGAAGCTCAATTTTGCTTGTCGCATAATCCCCATGGGTCGCGTGTTTCGTCGCCGTTTGGCTGGGGAGACGTCGGGGGTGTCGGCACCGCATCATTTTGTAAGGCTATCAGAGGAGCTCCGGGATACTCTGAGAGTGTGGGGGAACTTTCTTGAGGGTTACAACGGGCGATCGATTATACACAGCGAGGCGGTATTGTCTACTGTTTTGGATGTGTACACAGATGCAGTGGGGAGTAATGGTTTCGGGGCTTATTTTCAAGGGGCGTGGTGCACCGTACTGTGGCCTGCAACTTGGGTGGAGGCAGGTTTCAGTCGGAATTTGACACTACTGGATCTTTTCCCAATTGTGGTAGCAGTGGAGATTTGGGGACAGCATTTTTGTGATAAAAAGGTGCGTTTTCATTGCGACAATTTGGGGGTCGTGCAGGCTCCGGTTATTCGTCTCTTGCGGCGCTTTGTTTTACGTTGTTTGGAGTTGAATGCTTGGTGGTTGCGGAGCATGTGCCCGGTGTTCAAAATTATATTGCTGATGCATTGTCTCGTTCACAGTGGGATCGTTTTCGTTTGCTGGCTCCGGGGGCTGCGGAACTGGGAGTGGAGGTCCCTCATCATCTTTGGAACGTGGTTTGGTGACGGCAAATAGGTTGTTTAGGGCGTCATTGGCTGAATATACGTGGTCAGCTTACGAGGCAGCATGGGCATTGTGGGAGCGCTGGCTGGACGGGATTGGGGGGCTTTTCTCCGAGGCGACGTGGGCGGCGGCACTCTGTAGTTTGTTGGGACATGCGGCCGACGAGGATTGGTCGATGTCACGGGCGAATCGCTTTATTTCGGGTTTGTCTTTCGGCCTTAAGCGCCGGGAGTTGTGAGATATTACGAAGGATTTCGTGGTAACTAGGGTGTTGCTGGGTTTTCGCATGGGGGGAAGTGCTGTAGACGGACGGGGCCCCATTGTTTTTCGGCTTCTTGAGCAGCTCGGTTCCGAGTTGGAGGGGGTATGTAAGGGGGCTTTTGAGCTGTGGCTGTTCAGGTTGGCCTTTTCGCTTGCATTCTTTGGGGCGTTACGGATTGGAGAATGGGTTTCCAAGAGTAAGAGCAGAGCAGGCGGTTTGCTTTCGAGGGATATTTGGGTTAAGGTCAGTGTTTGGAATTCTGGATCAGAAGATCCAAGACGGACAGGGAGGCGAAGGTGACGAGGGTGCGTCTGGGTGCGGTGGGGGGCTCGGTCATGTGCCCTATTCATTGTTTTCTGGCCTATCGGGCTAGTTTTTTTATGTGTTTTGATGGCCCCTTGTTACAGCATGGGGATGGTTCCTTTTTGTCACGGTATCAGTTTACGGCTGTAATGAGGAATTGTTTGTTGCGGCTGGGTTTGGATCCGGGGCAATTCGCACCGCATTCTTTTCGGATCGGGACGGCGACTGAGGCTGCTTGCAGTGGGATGGGGGCTGAGATGGTCCAGCAAATTGGGAGACGGGAGTCCGATCTGTATCGTTTGTATTTACACCGACCACATAACCTTAAACCGACCATTTGGTTTAAGGTTATGTGTGGAAGTTCTGTTATATATATATTATATATATATATATATATATATATATATATATATTATATAAATATATATATAATTATATATATATATATATATATTATATAAAAAATAGGGGTGTTTGTTTTTTCTCTTCGGGCTGGTTGTCTCTTGTGGATGTTCGTTAGTCCTGTCTCGTTGGTTGAATGGTTGCTTGTTGTGTGTATTTTCTTGTTTTCTTTTCACTTCGGTTTTATCTTTCAGCGAGCGCCCCATGCCTGGTGTGGATACTGGGACATTCGTTTGTCCATTGGGGTGCCCTGCGGGCGGACATATGGCCGAATAGAAGGCAGTTGGGTCTACCGCGGGACCAGGTGTTGGTTCGGTGGTTGGGCGTGCAAGGCCTTCGCTGGCGGCACGTATTGTCGGAATTCCATCGCTTCGCCAGCTGGGACAGGCAACCGGACATAGTAGTGTTCCATGTAGGTGGGAACGACCTGGGAGTGTGGCCTTTGAGGGAACTCATTAGGGAGTTGATATGCCCTTACAAAAATTATGGTCGGTGTTTTCCGTATTTGCTGGTAAACTGTGGGGTTAGATACCCCGGGGGTTATGGAAAAATGGACAGGTGGTCCCGCCAGACAGGGGATCAGGCCCCCCTGTTGAGGTAAAGGGGCGTCGCGAGGGGAAAAAGCAGAGCCAAAAAGGGTTGTTTCCCCCTCAGCAGAAAAACTCCCAAAAAATGGGGGGGGCTGAACCTCCTTTTAATTTAAAACCCTTTGAAAACGGGTGAACCCCCAAGGAAAATGTTTTGGTTAACTTTCTTTTCAAGTGGTTTTTTTTGGTTTTTCCCATAAAGGAATCAAGGGAAAGGGCAAGTGTTACACCCGGGGAGTATTCTTATCTTATCAAAAAAAAGCCTATAGCTGGGTTTGGTTTTTTAAGTAGGGCTGATTGCCAAAGCAGCCGGGGCGCCCCTCTTCTTTTTTTGTGTCACCCGGGAAATTATAAACAAATAAAAATATGATTTCTCGCCCCGGGGGTCTTTCCCAAGGGCCCCTGTGGGAGACCGGGGAAAATTCCCTTATCATTTGCCTCCCCCTTTTTTTCCAATTTCTGGAGGCAAAATGGGGGATTGGGGAGTCTTTGGCGGTTTCCTTTGAAAGTTGCTTTGTAGTGTTTGTTTTAAGTAAGTGGAAATGCCCCCTTTAAAAGCATATAAAAAACCCTTTGGTTCCCAAACCCAACAGCAGCCCCCCCTCGAGATTTTGGGTTTTCCTTTAATTCTCCCTAAGGGGCCCCTGTTCCCCAGGGGCCCAAAAAGCTGTTTTCCCGGGGGTAATGGGTGAGAAAGGGTTTAAAAGGGGCGAAATTTAAAACCCACTGGACCACTCCCAGGCTTACTAAAAGGGGGGCGTAAAAAAGGGGGCCACCAGCCTCTTCCCAACATTGCCCCCGATGGGGAGGATGATTTTTGGACTACCCCCCGGCCCGCCGGTGCTCCCCTCAGGAGTCCCTGGCAGGGCGCTGCCCCAACAGGCCCCCAGAAGTGCCAGGTGTAGGCCCCCAAACCGGGGGGCAAGAACCCCTTTTTGGTTTTGTTTGGTGAGATTGTCTTTTCCCCAAAAGGGTGGGCTCATGTTTGGGGGCCGGGGGCCCAAAAGGGTGTCTCCCCCAAAGGTAGGGCAGACAAGCTGCAAAAAAACTGTGGGTAATTTGTCTGTTACTGAAAACCATTACTGCCCGTCTGCCCCAGTGGTCACCCCAAAGCATTCACACTTTTTTTTTATTAAAATAGAATATTTTGAAAGAAAAACCAAAATTATATCTATCTAGATGATAAAAATCGTCCCAGAGCTCCCACTTTCGGGAAAAGGGGGAGTATTTGGGGAGAGTGGTCATCAAAAGGGCCCAATCTCTGGGCGGTAAAATTCATCTTTCATGGAAGTGGGGAGGCACCCCCCCTTTGGGCCCCTAAAACGAGAGATAAAAAACTTTAAAAAATTAAAACCCCAATTAGGAGAAAAACAAGATAAAGCCTATCAAAAATATTTAGGTTTTGCAGGCTAGAAAAAGCATATTTTTAAAAGCCAGGCCCCTTTTTAAAACCCATCCAAGAAAAAGGATTCCACCCTCCTTAGATAACCCCTTGCTTTTTTGCTGCAATCCCTTACTTTTTTAATGTGTCCCTTTTTTGGGTTTCCATTTTAAAGGTCCTAAAACCCATGTCCCAGCACCTCCTATGACCGCAAAAAGTCCCCCCCTTTTCTATTGAAAATTGGGAGTTTTAACCCAAAAGGTTTATTTTTGGGGGGCCCAACTTTCCCCAAACCTGAGCAAATTTTCTTCTTTTGGGGGTTGGTGGAAAACCTTTTGGTCTCATTAATAATTCCATCCATGTTTGCTGGCATACTTTTTTTTTAACTTTTTTTGAAATTTTCTTTTCCCCCAAACCCTGTCCAGGCGGGGAAAACCACACCCAAAAAGCTTTTTTTCTGCTTTTTTGTGAATAGCTCCCGAATTTCCCCAAAATTTTCCTAAAAGGGTGGGGGGTTTGAGTTTTTTTTGCGCGTTTTTGGGGGTTTAAAAAAGGGTACAAACTTTTCCCTTTTAGGGTCCCAATTTTCCCCATGCTCCCCGGGGGGAGCCATGAAAAAGGGGCCCGGTTACCAAAAAATTGTAAAAAAGGGCCCCTTGCTTTAATAACCTTTGGAATCATTCTACCGTGGCTTTCCTCCCGGGGGCCCGGGAACCATTTTCATGTTATCATACAACGGGTTATGCAGTTTCCATTGGTGCCCTTTCTGTCAGTCCTGGACGGCCCACACTCGGGGGCCCAGGGGGTTTTCTAATGGACAAAAAGACAAGTGTTACAACCGCCATTTTTTATGTCACATTTGGGCCCCTTAAAATTTCCATTTTTAAATGCTTAGGTTGCATTTCTACAGTTGGTCTCCCCCACTTTTGTACTGTGGAAAAATTTGGACCAGGCGCCCTTTTAATTTTAGTTGGTCCACAATCTTTGGAACATCATAGCTGTAGTCTGTGGGTTAAGGCTATTCACAAATTTTTTTTGGGACGCCCTTTCGGGGGGGATTCCTTTTTTGGTTTGGGGCCCCGGGTTGGGGGGAGCTTTTTCCAGCAATTCAGTGGATTCAGTTTTTGGGGCCCGTTTGGGTGCAGGGCCAAATGGAATTGGTCCCCCTTTTTTTCCTTCCCCCTGGTGTTTGGAAGCTTTAAAAACAAAAAAGAACAGGAAAACCCAGTACAATGAAATTTTAGTATTAAGCTTCGTCCCGGGTTTTACGGGGCCTTCCCACCAGGAAAAAATAAAAGTGTCTGTGGGGGCTACCCTAAACTGATTCGGGCGTTTGTCCTTAGCACCTTTTTGCGGGTGACGGGCCCATGGCCCCAGGAAGGGGCCCTTCCCTTTTCCAACTTTCGGCTGGGGGGTTTTGTGCCCTATTGTACCTGGTATGGGCCGTAAAACCTTAAATCAAAGGTCCCCTTTTCCCTTTCGTGCCTCTTCAGAACCACCCCCTTCCTTGGAACCAAAAGGGGTTTTGTTTCCTTCAAAAGAATTTGGATCTGGTTTTAGAAGGGGGAAAAAAACCGTGAATGCCCCCTTGGGGGGGGGGTGTTTTATGTAAATCTTTCAAATTTCGAAAATTTAGGGTAGAGTTTTTTTTGCCCGTAGTTGTTGGGGAAAATTTAACCGGGGCTTTGGCGGGAGAGCCAAAATTTTAAAAACTCCAAAAAGGACTAAGTTTTTCCCGCCCCGTGGGGGGGGGTGGGATGGCATAAAAAGTACCACTGGTTAAAGCTTCCCACCAAATTCAAGGTTCCGTGTGGGTCCAATTTTCTTCTGCAATTTTAACTTTTAAAGGGCCCCTTAAGGCCCTTTTTATCTTGCCGGGTACTTTGCGGGGGGGGTAGGGGGGGGGGTGGGAAAAGGGTTTTTTTTTTTGTTTTTTTTTTTTAATTTCCCCGGGGTCTTTAGTATGTATCCCAAATTTTTTTCCTGTGAAATGGGGTTTTCCTTGTTGATTTATTACCCTTTGGAAATCCGTACCTGGGAGACATTTCTTTATAGGATTTTTTTTTGCTGGGTTTTTGGTGTGGCCCTAAATTTCTTGGCCAAGCCTCTGGCCACCCAGAGGAAAAAGGGTCGATGGCTTTTCCCAAAAACCCCTTTCTCATATGTGCCCCAACCCTTTGGGTTTTTTGGGATGTAATTTCCCGCGGCCCCTCTTTGGGGGATTCAAGGATTTTGGGTGTGTTTTCTAGGGGGCTTTAAAAACCCCTTTCCCCCGGGGTTTTTGTCCGGCACATGGGCAGACACCCTGAAATTCTTATCAAAGAGGGTTTGGGAAATTTCCCGGGGAAAACCCAAAGTTTCAGCATAGTGCGCTCTAGCCCCATGTGCCCAAAATTTCCATCTTTGGGTAAAAAGGGGTCCCAGGCAAACAAAGGGTTTTGCCAAATTTAAACCCGCCAGGAGTCCTCCCGATTCTGCGGGCCCCTTTCCTCCCCTCCCAAACCTTTTTTTTCTTGAGGCATTATTGAGCCTGCAAATTCCTGCAAAAGAGCGATCTGGTTTTAGTAGGCAAGGCTTAAAGCCCTGAGTGCAGGGTTCCCCTGTTGCTTAGCGGCCTGGTCTGCCTGGGCGGTTTTTCCCCCTTTGGGCCCCGTGGGCAATCTTTCTTCTCATGGGCGGGCTTTTTAAATATGGTAAACCCCCTTGGGGAGCTCAGAGCCTTTAGGAGGGGTCTTTTTCTAAATTTAGGGAAATTTTTTTAAAAGGTTTGCCGATGAAGTTTAAATACCCCCTCGCTTTCCAGGGTAACACCAAAATCAGTGCTTTCCCCGAAGGGTACCTGGGAACTGTGGTTTAAAAATTAATTTTCAAAACCCTTTTCCCCAAAAAACATGCGGGCAGTGTGTGATTTCAAATCGGCTTCCTGGGCTGATGCGCAGGAAACGAGTGGTTTTGTACAAACCCACCTTGCCCCTCCTTTGGGTTACTCATACCCCGGGGGGAAAAAAGTGTCCTTGGTCCTCGTTCCCCAATTTTGGGCCCCTTTCAAAATATCAGCATCGGGTTTGTTAGGGGGTGTTTCAAAAGCATTTTATAAACCCCTTGTTTCCTTTCCATCAAACAGCTAAAAGAGTCTGGGGCTAAACCTTTTTCCCCAGTGTTGCCACTTTTTTTCTGATTCCCCCCCCTCTTCTTTAAAACCCCTGGCAGTTTGGGTTTGGGTGGATTTAGAATGGTGCGCGGTTTTTAGGGTGACCCGTGGGGGGGTTTGGTTTTCAATTGTTTTTTTTTTGGGTTCTGGCTTTTTAAAAAGTGGGTTTCAGTTTGGTGGTTTTTGGGGAGCAGTTCAGCAAAGAATTTTTTGGTTTTCAGTAAGTGGGGGGGTTTTTGGGACCAGGTCCTCTGATTTGGGGGTAACAGTTTGAGGCCCGGGCCCCTATTGGGCCCCGAAGAAAGGAAAGGGCAATGGGGTCTAGCAATTTTCTGGGCCCAAACTTGGGGGGAAAAAGTTTGCTAATTTTTGGGGGGGCATACGACCCCATGTTTTTGTGTCAATACACCAGAGGCAAAACCCCCCATGTCATGGCAGAATAATGAGGAAAGGTTTGGGTTTTTTTGTTTGGGAAGGCCCCAATTTCTGGTGCTTGGGTGGGGTTAGCTTTTAAATGGGGAAAGGAATGCGCTTACAGTTTGGTGGCAGCTCAAAGGTCTTTGTTTTTTTGGGCATGCATTAAAAAGGTTTGGGGGTTGTTTTAGAGCCCAAACTTTTTAACCAAAAAGGGCGGCAATTTAAATACAAGTCAAAGGAATATGTAGTAAAGCCCTTTTGGGGTCTTTGGCATGGGGTGGTTCTGTTTTGAAATTATTTTTCTCTGGGGGGGAGATTTTTTTTATGCCGGAGAGGTTACGGTGGTCAGGAAAGTCAACGGTTAGGTTCACAAAAAACTGGAGGTTATCCCCGGAGGGCCCTTTCAGCCAAATTTTTAGCAAAGGGAAAAAAAGCAAAAATAAAGGGGATTCATCTTTCACAGGTTTAGGGGCTGTACAAAACAACAAGGGATCATCAATGGGGGATTGTAGGAAAGGGGGGGTGTTGGGTAGGCCGGGGTGCCCAAGGGTTGTTTAAAAAAAAGAGGTTTTTAAGCCCCGTAGAGAAAATGTCGGGGAATTGGCCCGCCCCCTTTAGGTAGGGAAACCACCAGGCATTTCTGCCTATTTTGAAGGTAAAAAGGGAAAGTAGTGCCAAAACCCAAACTTTATCCAAGGGGATGGAGAAGGAATGCTTTTGCAAGATCTATCACTGTGAAGCATGTGGCATCCACTGGCACCTGATTTAAAAGGTGTTTGGGGTTTTGGGGGCCTGTGGGAAATTTTTGGTTTATGTTACAGAATTTTCCCGCCCCTTAAATCTGTTCCATTCGGTTTGGCGGGGGCCCCGACCCTTTTACAGTCTGTTTTCTTTTTCACTGGGGGTATAGAGGGTGTTTAAAAGGGTTTTGATGGGAATACCAGCCCCTTCTCCCAAAAGGTTTTTTTTCTTTTCCCTTTTTTATTGCCCTTTTTCCTGTGAAGTGTTTTTAAAGGGCCCTAATTTTCGTTCCCCAAGGGGGGTTGGGGGGCCAAAGGTTTTTTTAAATGCACTTTCTACCGGAGGTTTCTGGTTTTGCCCGCCCAAAAATTTTGTTTTGGAGGTTGCCCACAAAAGTGTTTGGAAAAATCAGATAAACCAATCTGGGTGCTCCGATTTTGGGGGATGGGGTTTTTGGGAGGTTTTTTTCTGTCCCAGACATTTAGGGGGACAAAAAGGTCTCCTCAGGCTAGGGGCTACAATTTTGGGGGTTTTCCCGAGGAGAAAAACTTTCGATGCCCTCCTTGCGGGTCAAATAAACTGTCCCCAAGGGAAATTTTTTATGGAAAATCTGGGCTCCCCCAAACCCCACGTGTTTTAAAGAATAGAAAAAGCATCATGGATTTTCAATTTTTACGGGGTTTTGTTGTGGAAAAATTTAACAGGGCGTTCCCTCAACCCCCTTTACAAAAAATGTAATCTGAAAAAAATAAATTTTTCAGGTATGAATTTCTTTGTATAAGAGGGATGGGGGTGCTTACTGTGTTCACTAGGAAAAAGAAATTTAATTCCCCGTTTTTCCCCACATGTGTGTGGGTGATTAAAATTTTGGGGCCCGGGGGGTTGGGGGTCAAAGGGCTGGTGAACATTGAGGGAACTCCAAGGATTGCCTACACTTCCCTTGAGAGGGCTGGGCAGTAGCCCTTTACCTCTCTTGGGACATCTGGGTGAAAAAATGTCCCTTTTTTTCCCACAATTCCCGGGATTTCCCCCATTGCTTTGGGCTGGTGGGGCCCCGTGAATTTTGGGGCCTTTGCCCCTTTTTTTTATCGATGAAATCTGCCCCTTTGGGCCCGAGGGGGTTTTATGGATATTACGGCTTTTTTTTTTAGTTTGTAATTTAAAACTCAGCCCCCCTTTGCTAAAGGCCCCTAGATCAGGGAACTGGGGAGGTCCGCCAAATTGGGCCCGGGCCCTTTTTTGACAGCGCTTGTATGGGGTGCCTTTAGGGACCCGGAAAAATGAATGTGTGTTTTTTAAAAATTCATGTCCTTATTGTCAGCGGGCCCCATAAACCCATAATCAAACCCGGCCCCTTTTTCTTAAAAAAAGTGGGGTTTGCGGAAATTATGTCTGTTTTGGGTCTTTTTGGCCCGTGTCCCTGAAATTGTCAGTCTGGTTTTTTCCCGCTGTTTTTTGTACCCAAAGGTTTTTTGGCAAACTATAAATTCTGTGCCAGGGGGCTGTTTTGTGGTTTTGGGCTACAGGGGGACTGTGCCTTTATGCTCTTTTTCCCCTTATTTTATTTTTGAGGGACCTCTCCCCCTTGGGGCTCAGGAGGCTCTTAGGTCTCCCCCGGTGGCATGGTACGCCCCTTTTGGATGCCCATTCCCGCTTTCGGGGAAAGTGTTTTGGTACAGTCATTTGGGCTGGGGAGGGTATTGCAATTGACAGGAGTCAGGGGGGGCTCCATGGAAGGTATATGCTGTAAATCATGTGTCTTTAAAACCCGTCCCCCTCTAACTGTGGCTTTGGGGTTTTTTGGGTTTAACGGAAAATAATCCCAAAAGGGTTTTGGGGAGGGTTTTGGAACCCCCCGGTGAGGGATCTTAAACTCTCCAAAAAATTTGGTTTTTTTGCCCATTTTAGGGCATTTTCCCCCCCCTTTTGGGCCCTTATATGCGGGGGTTTCAGTGGGGGTACAGGGTTATGGGGGTTTCAGGTTGGCATTTAGGAAGGTTTGGGCCCCAAATTTGTTGGGGATTTTTTAAATTTTGTCCCATATTTCATACAAAAGTCCCTTTATTTTGTGTCTTTTGGGACTTGTGTTCAGTCTATTGGTTTATTGCCCCGGGTACGTCAGGCCCAAAATTTTTTGGCTTTGGGCAGTTTTGTCATTGTCTTCTAGCCCAAGGGTTTAGTTAGTGAGGAACTTTTGGGATGCATGGTTCATCTAATGTCCCCATTTGCTCACCCCCAATTTCTTTAAAAATTTTCCCGCAATCCTTGAATGCTTCCCTGGGGGCCCCCCTTTTGGCCCTTGCACCCAAAGTCTATCGCAGAGACCCATTTCTTTGTTTTTTGTTTAGGAAGACTTCGGGTTTTCTCGTGTAACCCCCCTTTTTTTGGGCGGCTCCTTTGGTTAAAATTTACTAAACCCCAAAACGCCGGGCAAGCCTGGGGAAATTTCAAAAAGTTTCTTGGCACAACCCTTTTTTTTTTTTCCCAGAAACACAGATTTTTAGTCCCAATTACCAGTGGTTCTTGTGGAAAAAAGGGCCCCCGGGCCCGCACAAAACCACTGGAGGGAAAGTACAGTATAGCCTTGCCTATTTCAAAAGCAAATTACACTTTCCCCCCTGGGGGTTCCCCGGGGGGGCCCCTTGAACCCCCCAAGTTCTTTTCCTATGGCAGAGGAAAACATGCAAAAAAGTGCAGCAAAAAAATTTCTGATTCTTCAATTTAACCCGTCTAGGCCCGGTTTTCAAAAAATTTTTATGCATGTTAACATATGCAAAAATAGGGGGTTGGGAGTTTTACAGCAACTATTCCTCGTACGTATTTTTTGACACTCAACTCTTTCAAAGTTTACACAGGGGCTCACGGGACAAAAGGTAAAAAATCCCTGCCCCTTTTGGTTTTCCCTTTTTAAAGGGACCAACAAGGAACTGCAGGGCCCCCTATCCCAAACTTTCTGGACTGCTTTAAAACACCCGCCCCCCTTTTTAAAGCCCCCTTTGGGGATAGGTCCCTTTAACCTTTTCCCCCTAGAGTCCCGGGCCCTTTAAAACAAGCCCCCGGGCAGGCCGGTGCTGTCTCAGACTTTATGCATGACTGGGGGGGGAAAAGAGAGACAGAAACCCCTTCCCCCACCAGAGTCCTAGGCCTCTAAGGCCCCCCCCAGGGAAAACCCGGGCTGTTTATTAGACTTTATCCCCCGGGGTCGGGAAAAGAAGGGGGACAGGGGCCTTTTCCCTGGACTCCGGGGTTTTCTCAACCACTCTCAAAAACTTGTTTCACTCATTTCCCTTTTAAAAAATGGGGAAGACGTTTTAAAGCAAAGGGGAAAAGAGGAGAGAGAATTTCAACCCAGAACACGATGAAAGCACCATGTCCTTTCCCCACCAAAGAAACAGCGTCAGAGCTCGGGACAGGCAGTAACCAATGGGGGGTTTCTAAACCCCGGGGGTTTTCCCGGGTTTCCCGGTTCCGTATCGATGTCCCGGCTGGGGGGGCTGTTGTGGTGCCCGCTTCTCCACCCAAAATTTGTTATGGCAGAATGAGGCAGGTGGTCCCCAGAAAAGGGGGTCATGTAAGGGGGTTGTAGGTGAATTGGGGGGCGTTGCGAAGGGGGGGAAAACAGAGCCCACCCAGGTGTTTTAACTCAGGGGAAAAAAAACCCCCCAAAGAAAAAAAAGGGGCTAACTCCCTTTTTTTAAACCCCTTTTCAAAAAGGGTTTTTAACCAAACCCAAGGGAAAATGATTGGTTAACATTCATTTCAAAATGGTTTTTGGGTTGGGTTTTTAGAAAACAAGAAACAAAAATGTTAAAACTTGGGGTATTTTTTTTATCTAAACATAAGCCTATAGCTTTGCGTGTTTCACGAGGTCAGCTAGATTTACAAGCAGCCGCAGGTGGCCCCAAACTTCTTGTTTGTGTCATCCAGAAAAATTTTTTTAAAAAACATATTTAAATTTTGATCTTCTCGGGCCCGGGGGGGCTTTTCAAAAGGCATCCTGTTTGGGGGAACCCGGGGATTTTTCCCCTTTTCAGGCCCAAGGACAGTGCCAGGGTGAGGGGTTTTTCCAAACCCGGGTTTTATCTCGGTTTTTTTGGCCCGGAAACAGAGGTGTATTTGTCGGGACACCCGGGGCCCGGAGTGTGGTGAAAGGGAAATTTTTTGGGGGGGTGAATTTGGGGGTTATCTTAACGAGGGGTCTTTGACATGTGGGGTATAGGGATTCAGGAAGGAGTGGGAAAGAGCGTTTTGGGGGGGTGGGGGGTGGAAAATCCATGAGCTGTCCCTGGATGCTTGCTGTGGGGGTGTGAGGTCCTTGGGGTTGGTTCCCGGAAGGGTTTGGGGGGGCCAGATATGGGGGACGGGGCCCCAAAAAGTTTTTTGGGTTTAGGGGATGGTTTCCCTTGGGCTGGCCCAATTTTATGGGGGGCCGGCAGGGCGGGGGGCCCCCCGGGAGCCGGATTAAAAGCTTTGGGATTTTTCCCCGGGTTTGCTTTGGTTTTCCCCCGAGCTGGGGGTGACGGCCGGGGGGGTTAAAAGGAGAGGAAAAAAGGGGAAAAAGGGCGCCAGGGCGGGGGTGGTAGTGTTGTGGAACCAAGGACCTTCAGCCCCACATTGAGAACTTATGTTGGCACTTTTTTTTATTCAGAGGTTTATAGAGTGTTATATTTATACATTTTGAAGTATTGGTTATTACTGTTTTTTATATTTCTCTATGTGTTAATTGTTAATAAAAGGCTGCTGTGGCCAAATTATCCAAAAATTGGTGGTTGTGTCATCCTTGGGAGTAAATTGGGGGGTTGGTGAGGGCTACAGGCAGCGGGAATTAGGGCATGTTCACATGGCGGTTTTGGCCACGGTCATGGAAACCGCGTTAATATTCACACACGCGGGTTTGGCTGCGGCTTCGGGGCCGCGGCCAAACCCGCGCGTGTGGAGAACTCTCCTGTCAATTCTTGACAGGGAGTGCTCTGCGCGGTTTGCACGGGGGCAAACCCTCGGCGCAAGCCGCGCCCCAAACCACGCCCTACCCGTGCCGAGACCACGCCCAGCGCCCGCGCCGCACACCCGTGTCGGGAGACGCGAGTTAGCGGTGAGGTTCGACGAGGTTTTGGCCGCGGCAAAACCTGTGGCCAAAACCGCCGTGTGAACATGCCCTTACCGAGGTTTAAGGGGAGTTTGGTAATTGGTCTGTTGCCGGCCGCTGGTCCTATATAAGGTATACGCCCCCCAACGCTCTCTGCCAGTTCGTTGGTGTGTGTTACCTTGTCTAGAGAGTGTTGCAAGTCCTGTCTGTTTACCTGTGTACCAGTCCGTTCCGCTACATTTCCTGACCTTGCCTGTTTGCCGCCTGCCCCGACCTTCTGCCCGTCTCTGACCACGAACCTCTGCTGCCCGTCCTGACCGTCTGCCTGTCCCCGACTACGCCTTTGGATTCCGATTCTGTACCACGCATTACCCCGGCCGCCATTGCAAGCAAGTCACGTGAGGGGTAGCGACCTGGTAGCCTCACGCCGCAGCAAGTCCATCCCGCTTTGCGACGGGCTCTGGTGAATACCGGGGGCTACTTAGACTCCGCTCCCTGGCGTGGCTTAACTATCATCGCTTGCGGTGGTCCAGCGAATCCACCAAACCATTACAGGAGCCCTGTTCATACATGTCACCTTAGGTTTTTGGGCAAAGTTAGAAGGCGCCCTGTGCAGGATGTCTTTTTGCTGCACAGGCACTAAAATCCATATCAAGATGAGCGATTCCTTTGTGCACCAAGTGATGGCCCTATTTTCCTTCTTTCTGGTACATTGTATATAAAGTCCATGATACATGAAGCACCTGTCCACATCATAGAAAGACATTTCCAGGTTCAAGCAGCTAGTTCTCATGTTATATGGAAGGACACGCTTTATCCAGATTAAAATCTGCTTCATTTTCTTTCATCTTCATTTTGCATTATATTGGGGGAATTTTGGGGCCCCAGAACCAAATTTTCCAGTTATGGTTTCAACAGACAAAATATGAAAAAAAGAACGGAGAAATTTTTTTATTAGAAGTAATAAAAGCAACAGGAATGAAAAATGTAGCAGTGCAATATATAACATCCCAGGGGAGTAGCCAAACCATATGTTACCATGAATGATATGAGGTGAGTATATAATAAAAGTACAACTACGCCTAAGGGAATAACAAAGTAAACACTAATAAACCCAAGCAAATAGTATTATAACAAAATAGCAAATATGGAAGGATACAGACCTATTAGATACACAGGAAACAAGCCCTAGTTAAGAATACACCGTGGAAGAGCCTGCTTGCTGACAGTTTCCATTCTGCACAGATTGCCTTCTATACTACAATAGTAAAATATGCACTAAAAAAATAAATAACTAAATAAATCAGCAAAAAATAGTCATCAAAACAATAAAAAAAGAAGATTTTGCCTTTGCTGCTCCAGAGCCAAATTAGCTCGGGTCTGATGTGCTCCAGGGGCTGAACTATAAAGATAGGAACAGTAAGTAGACATTATTATTATTAAGGAGAAACCTCTATTCTATACAGTTCTTGATCTTCATACCCTTCACCTGTTTGTCCCATCTTCCCAGTGACTCCTCCAGGACCACGCTCTCCTAGAGAAAACAAGTGGATGATTTAAAGGGACAGCTTTGCCCACAAATGCTTCAATTTGGAAACACCAACACCTACTGATGGACACGGTCCTTGCTACCTTAAAGGGACACTGTTATGTAGCACATTGAAAATTGAATGTATTCTGGATTGTCCTCAAAACCTGCAGCTCAGATTGTGAAACCCCTCTCACCACCCCCCTGAGAAATGGAATTTCTAGCCTGTGTCTGTAGATCCTCACCCCAGCATTTGTGACTGTTAATTACTGCATTGTTTAGATAAAATGGGCCTAAGCAATTTTTATGGCCCACTTTATAGATGCAGCTGTCCCGTATACATGATAACCTATGACCCCTCCACAAAATACTCTTAATTAGTGTTGAGCGATTTTTATCGACAACGTTGAAATCGGCAAGGTTTTTATGGTGATCGAAATTTCCAGATCATGCGATAATTAAGGTTAAAATCTGAGCATCATCTATTAAGATCGCGCCTTTTTCGGCGCTTCCTGTAATTTTGGCGGCCAGCAAATCAGATTACAGAATAGAGCAGGGTGAGATGTGTGTGCGACGTCATGACTGGGATGTGTATGGTTGCGATTGGCTGGAAAAATCCTGTTTCAGCCTCAGTGTCTCTCAGCGTCTCATAGGGATAGGACCTGCGCTCTGCCTGTGGCCAAACAGCTCAGCGAAATTAGTCTATTTCTGCACAGAGAAACCTCTACTATTAGCTGTGATCCTTCCAATTTAGTTATATTAGAGATTTGAAGATTTTATGTAGTTAGCTAGAGAATTTTAAAGCAGCATCTACCGCTGTAAATTCACGGCGGGGGGAGCAGGGAGGGGCCCCGCGGGCGAACACAGACAAGCTCTATTTATAAAGAACACTGGATAAAGTTCACCAAGACTTAGTGTAGACATTGTAGTGGAATATCTTTATTATTAACAGTTTGCTATTAAAATATTTCCTGGATATTGGGCAGCCTGAACTTATATTGGATACACATCATTTCTAGTAACTGCAGGTCTCTTTGTTAGGTGCAAAACTCCACTTTTATTATCAGTATACATTTCAGATAGGTGTTCAATTTAATTTTACCCATTACACCTGTGACTGTTGATATATCCACCTTGCAGTTAAATTACAATCCAGCAATCTTGTAGTCAGCACAGGTTGTTTGTTGCCAAAAATACCGTGTATCATACGAAAACATAACAGTTACGTGTTTTTTGACTTTTGCGCACCCAGCATTGTTCATTGACGCAGCATCCACGTAAATCTTAAAACAGCAATTCTATATTCACCACAGGTGAATTGAAAGGTGCAAAATATACCGTTTATTATACCAAAACATAACAGTTACGTGTTTTTTTACTTTTGCACACCCAGGTTTGTTCATTGACGCAGCATCCACGTAAATCTTAAAACAGCAATTCTATATTCACCACAGGTGAATTGAAAGGTGCAAAAAATACCGTGTATCATACGAAAACATAACAGTTACGTGTTTTTTGACTTTTGCACACCCAGCATTGTTCATTGACGCAGCATCCACGTAAATCTTAAAACAGCAATTCTATATTCACCACAGGTGAATTGAAAGGTGCAAAAAAATACCGTTTATTATACCAAAACATAACAGTTACGTGTTTTTTGACTTTTGCACACCCAGCATTGTTCATTGACGCAGCTTCCACGTAAATCTTAAAACAGCAATTCTATAGTCACCACAGGTGAATTGAAAGGTGCAAAAAATACCGTGTATTATACGAAAACATAACAGATACAGACATAACAGACTCCTTTTCCCAGCACTTTTTAATCTGGGGGTCAGACAGGTTTAATGGTCATACTGCGGTCCAGGACAGGTATAGTCAATGTCCAGTGAAACTAAAATGGTGGTTGAAAGACTCCTTTTTGCGGCACTTTTTAAATCTGGGGGTCATGCAGGTTTGGGGCTCATGCTGCGTTCCAGGACAGGGATATTCAATGTCCAGTTCAAGTAACATGATGGTTCAAATCATACTGCCTTCTGGCACTTTTTAATTTGTGGGTGATGCAGGTTTAAGGGTCATGCTGTGGTACAAGACAGGGATAGTAAATGGTCTGTGACTTTTTTTCTGTGACTTTTATAACCTAAGTGTGTTGCCTAAGATGTAGCACGTATCCATTTGACTGTTGTGGATGTTAATTTCAGCTTCTCCAGCCCTGTTTGGGTGTAATAATGAAGGTGTTGTTGCTCTCCCATAGACTGGTAATCGCTCATAATCGATGCTCACTATCGAAAAACCTTATCGATAGCGGCCGACTATCGACTATCGCTCGATCTCGATAGCCAACGCAATCGCTCAACACTACTCTTAAGTTATCTGCCCCCAGCAGAAGCGCAGTCCGTGATTGCCCTCTAGTGGTAATAGTATGCAATAACCCTCATCCTAATGTCAACCAGTAAAAGAGTAGGCAGATATGAGAAAGGAGGAGAGAACCTGGACAGGTATAAGATACGAGGCCAGACTCTAGTCTGTGTTCATAGCCTGGGGTTCAATTTCTGATTGAGCTGTGTTCCATTCTTATTTCCAAACCCCTTGGACCTGGAAGCTGAAACACCTTGTAAGTGTGAATTCTTTCCAATTTTATCCCTTTATTTTCATAACTGTATTGATGTGTATGTCGTAGTTATTGTTATTATATTCTGTTTATGTAAGCACTGAAAATCATTTTTAAATTAAAGTTATCAGTAATACGTTAAATCTTGTTGTTGCACGGATCCATTTCCTTGAAGGAGTGTATTTTTTCTTTGGTAACTGCTGAGAGAGCAGTGAGTTGACCTGTTAGGAATCAGATTCCTTCCGGCTGAATCTTTTTGATTATTGAAGGAAGGTGGTGGCAGCGGATATATATTTGGGGGGCTGGAACTGTCTTGTGGTACGATTTATGCTTGATTCGCTACCTGAGTGAGAGGTGAGCGCAAGTGGAAATAACTCTACCCCATTACAGTGGCCCCCAGTCACGTGCTGGTGAGTGGGTACGTGACAGACACTACCAATTTTTTTCACATATTGACGAGCAAAATGCAACTATTATTTGGATTTTCTTTTTTTAATTGGGTGTTTGTTTTTTCATATACAGCCTTTGTATTTGCTTCCTGGTTTACCCCTCTTAGAGCTCTGATAGAGGCAGTGAGGATTGCTTGACGATTCTTCTTCCAGGTCGACTATAACTTGAGATAAGTAAGTGCTGTCAGCTGCACCTGATAAGTGTGATGAAAGCTGGAAACTCACCCAGTACAGAAAAAGATTAACCCATTATTATGTCATGTATTGCTCTTATCATTACTCCGTCAATCTAGTCTAATCTTATCTCCCTGTCCAAAGCATAATAGAGCAATTACTAGGTCAGTACCTACTATTTGTATTTAAACTACATGAACATTAGCAGCACCAACTGTAATGTCCCGGTACTGCTCGTCCATTTCCCTTTAATAGTCCTTGCAGGCCGTAGTAATAATGGACATTAACATGCGAGATATCTCCCCATCACTTTCTCCATTTTATAAAAGCCAGCACACATATATATGACTATGGCCATTTTGTGGATGCTTTAGAAAACTACATTTCCCATAGATCCCTGTTTTTGTCGAGTCATTATGAATGTGTCTTAAATGTACAGGAATGTCCGTTATAATCAGGTGACCTCCAGAACCAATCAGGCTCTCCTGTTTGGGCCTGGAGAAAAAGTTCAGTGAGAACCGTTGGCTTGATGCTGCAGAGTGTGCTCTTAGCACAGGGGCTGAATACAAGTCCGTGCGGTAGCTGTAAAATATACCATTTCCTCCAGCATTACCAAGAGAAGTCTTAGCCTCTTATGCTGTACTACTGAATACCTCTTTTCCTACAATCAAGTACTTTCGCAGAGAGCGTTTTCCTCTGAATCCCCAGCCTGCTACTACCAAATACTACAGACCTGTTCATCCATAGGCCTGGGATCAATACACAGTTCTTAAGTAAGTCTGATTTAAGAAAGAGCCCATAGCTGGACTGTTGAAACTTGAGGGTCTCCCGTCACAGTCCCCTGCTTCTGTATTTATGTGTACCCAGTCGTTGAGGCACAGCCCCCTGGATGCAGGCCATCATTAGCATCATATATAGTAAACTACCCAAGTACCTACAAGCTAGCAAAAGAGACTGTTATCTAACTACTTCATCACCTGATTACTTGGATATCTCCTATAGCAGCCACTGTATGGTATGTGAATTTCACTATTATCATCATCAGAACTGAACATCTGTATTACCTCATCCTGCTAAGTAAAGGAGCAACAACTATCCCCGAAGCTTGGTTGTCTGTCATCATTGTCAGGTGCCACGTGGGGGCGGGTAGTTGGGGACATTCAAAGGTTTCTCTGGACATCCGGGACCAGGGTCATCCTATGGGCCATTCTGTGAGTCCTACCCATGACATATA
Organism: Phyllomedusa bahiana; assembly: GCA_025379985.1. Taxonomy (NCBI): domain Eukaryota; kingdom Metazoa; phylum Chordata; class Amphibia; order Anura; family Hylidae; genus Phyllomedusa; species Phyllomedusa bahiana. The sequence continues at coordinate 25,762 of JAODAL010005393.1, read as the reverse complement.
TATAGACCTGACCCCAACACCATCGGTATCCCGGTTGTTACACAACAGTAAGTGAGATCAGTGTGCCCGGCCATTCAGGAGTTTTAACTCACAGGTAGAAAAGGACAAGATTTTATGTGTAATTTTTAATTAGCATAGGACTGCTGAATTAAAAACAATACTGTCAAAAATGTGTAAAAAAAAAAAAAAAAAGTTTTTTAGGAATATTGTTTTAGCAAAAATGTATCTATCTCTGTTTCTCCAGGTCCCCCCTTCTATCCAGGAGATCCAGGTATTCCAGGAAAACCTCTGAGGATGGAGAACTTGTCAGACTCTCCAACTCCAACAATCTTCACACCTGGATAGAAGGTTTAAGAAAAGGACATTTAGTTAGATTAGGCTAAAAATTACAGGGGAAGGGGCGGGAATAATGGATCCACTCCGGCCCTATTGCCCCATTGAGGCCCTGTTTGTGGCTGCTTCACCTACATGAGTCTTCAAAGACCAGGAGCAAGGTAAACCAGCAAGTCTTCCTAGTTAAGTGATGGGTATGATTGTCTTGTGCAGGACGTCACAGCCAGGCGGATGTTCTGGTGAGTGGGGCAGTCTCGGTTAGATATTGGCCGTGCCCCAGTGTGCATTGTTTTTTATTAGTCTGTTCTGTTTCCTCAAGATCTAGATAATGTTTGAAACAATGAAATCAGGAAGTTTATTGCTGCCACAGAGGAAAACACCTTGAGGATTTATTTTAATTTTTTAAAGGGAATGTGTCATCAAAAAATGACTTATTGTTCACCTCACGTTCTTATGATAAACACATTTTTTCCGTATTCAAAAAGAGCTTTATTGAAATCAAGACATACAGACATTAAGATAACAAAAACAAAGGGTCTACAGGATATTGCAATGTCTCAAATGTTTACAAGTAGTCACAAAGCAAGGCATCAAACATGAGCCAAACTCAACATACTTCAGACCTATAATCTTATCTAAGCCAAGAACTTGGAAAAAAAAAACCCCATTTTGACATAGATCACTTAAGAAAACAGAGATGATCAAGGAAATAATCCCTGACTATTGAGCAGATGCCTGCGGCATTAATATCTCTGTTAAATCCTGCAACTTTACTCATTCTAAAAACTAAAAACTAAACACGGCCATGAGGAAGTGGAACATGAATATCCGTAATAATGAACCAGCCAAACTGTTTATATAATTGTTCATGTTTTGGCTGTCTGGGAAAAAGCGCCAGTCCTCGTCTTGGGTACTATACTCTCTTGCGCTATTAAAGATTAACAATAGGAAAAAGCTGTCACCTAGCTAAACTATCTGCAGGTCTCATATATCAAAAATCCAAGTAGTTAATTAAAGTTGGTAATCAGAGGAGGCACAGAACATATTCCAATCGTACCATGTTGCCCAGTATCTATCTGTGGTATGTTCTCTGTCTGCTCTGATCTCTTCCATACTCTGCAAAAAAAATATTTCCTTAAACCAATCAGATATGGAGGGAATCGTTGTCGATCTCCACAGCCAAGGGATCAAGATTCCTGGTCGCACTGAGCATTAAAAGATAAACATATTTTTAAGAACTTTTGATTGTGTTTTTTTTCATTTTTCATATCAATGTTAATACTTTTTAAGAATTCTTAAGTCCTGTGGTTTTCACTTTGGCCACTAGATCTTATAGTAGTCTGATACTTCCTATTCTGTAGAAAGAGATTTGCAGCAGTCTGGTTATTATCAGTGCAAGCAGGATTAGGGTCTGTTCACACGACGTGTTGGATCTGACTTTGGATCCGTTTTTAGATGCGTGTTCAGACCCTAAGTGGACCCAAATATGAATCTAATAAAGTGCAGTGTGATTTCCATTGCTTTCAATGTAAAACATGCTTCAGTGTTCAGACCAATGATTGCCGATCCGTGTTACTTGCGTCTTTGTGATGCGTCTTTCGGAATCGTTCAAAGAATTGTCATGTCATTTCTTGATGGAAAATATGCAGCAGACGCCCTATTTAAATCTATCGGGGTGTGGTCCTGCTGTAGCAAAACACGTCGCTGCATGTTGGATGCGCTTTTGATGTTTTCTCCACAAACCTCCCCCTTCATGCTGACATGTTCACATTCCACTTGAAAAAGGAGGGGAAATGAACATATTCAATGTTTTTTGGACCACCGGCGGTCTAAAAAACCATACAGTGGGCACAGATTTTCCATTAAGGTCCGTGTAAAAGACGGCTTTCAAAACTGAAAAACGCCTGTAAACCGGGTGAAAACCCGGACTGTGGGGACAAGCCCTTAGAAGTACGCACTGGCTAGCGCATACTTCTGAAATACTGACTGCCGACTCCCATTGACTTTCACTCTCCCTGGGGTGTAAATACCGGGAAGAAGGGACATGTTAATTTTTTTCCCTGCCAGGGAAAACGTTGGCTATTCATGGCTCTCTATGAGAGCCTTGATTTTCCGTAATGGCAGAGAGGGGGATAGGGAATTTTTAAGCTTTGTTTCCCTACTGTTGAAGACTTGGAACCCATAAGGCAAGAACCAATCTGTCCTAAATGAATATTTAATTTCTGCTCCCAAAATTGCCATCAGACTGGATCTAAAAGTTTATACGACTGCACAGGTATTAATATTTTTACCACCCATCAAATTTGTTTTATACTGTGCTATTTCTGGTGGTAAGACGTCAGATTGGATGCTGGCATTTGTATAATCTGTCGCCCAGACCGGACCCACAAAGCTGATGTTTTTATAGGGAGCTTGGTCTATGTCTTCTGCATCGTGCTTGAAGACTTCACTGTAAGGAACAGAAACGTCTTGATCCAGAAATTCACTCATGTCACTTGCAGGCAATTTTACTGGAGGCTTCGTTCTTCCATCCTCAAGTTTTGCCCAGTTAATAGATTTAAATGGGTTTAGGGCTATACTGTAGCAGAATTTGTGGGATTTGATTCTGCTTCACAAAGACGGATTTTCTCTTACTATATATATGTCTCACATGTTTGTACAAGAATGAGCTGGGCCGACTCATCTAAAACACAGATGGGCAACTTGCTCATCAGCTTTTATGCTGCTGCAAAGCCTGCTGGGATTTGTAGTTCCACAACATCTAAAGAGCTCCATCATCACATAAATTCTAGTTATACTATAATAACTGGAGGTCATTTCTTTGGTAATCCCAAACTTATTTAGTCCAAAATCTCCCCCTGCTCTAAGACCTATGAGATGAGGTACAAGGTGATGGGACTAGTGTTATCTTACTTTTATCATCTGTCAGTCCTTGCTTCCAACATACACTATCTTCAAACAAGTGACATCAAATGCTATGGCCATATACTGTGCTGTGTAAACTTAACATGGTTGGAGATCATGGAAGCCAAAAGGTCAGCATCAGCCTTGAAAGAAGAAGAGGCGCATCAAGAAGAACAGGTGAGGTGGCAAACAAACAAAGAAGGCCTACCTGTCTATCTGAGCATGGATAAATTCATGTTCCATTCCTTTTTCGGAGCCAGCGCATATGGCAAGGCTGACCTGAGACATCATTCAGAGAGGGAAGTGGCCATAATAGTGTCACTAAAGTGTAACGTGATCAGCTATAGAGACAACTTCAACAACTCATTTTGGAGCTTGCAATCCAGTGTAAATTCCTGTGCCATGGCTTTGGAGCTTTTCACAGCACCATCTCATGGAGCTAGCAAATCTTCATAACCATATCTGTCAGAACACATGGCTCAGAGTTGTGGACCTGCAGTTCTTGCACTGAAGAGGACACGTCCTGAGAGACATCTATTCCAATCTTGCAAAATGAGACTTTGATCTTAGATGCAGTGCAGATGACTATGGTTTGGGTATATGGTCCAAGGGTGGACTCATTCACCTTTGGATTATCTAGGTACTTAGTGATAAAAGCATCCTTCTTTTCTTGGGTTCACTCCAGAACAAAAATGTCATCAGTCCATCATGCCAACAAGACTTTCAATGAGGCTACACAACAAAAACCAGCATGGTAAATTGGGTGAAAATGGTAACATCAGAGGGCACCCAGTTTTCACTTTTATTAACAAGGAGACCCTAGGAAACATGTGTCAAACTCAAGGTCCACTGGACAAATCCGGCCCGCCACATAATTTTAGGTGGATTGTGAGAGCTTAGACACGGTAAGGATCGATAGACAAGGATTGGACACAAAATGAATTATTGCACTTTTTAAGAGGCCACAGCCAATGCTCAGCAGAGGTGGAAACACCAGCACAAGGCGCAGGCGCCATCTTGGATTCGGAGCTGTACGAGGCACCTTTACAGCAGTGTGTTCAACAAGTCACAGGTGGTGAAACAACGCTCATAGCCCTTCCCAGGCACCCTAATCTCCAAGTTAGGAAACTTATTGCTAAAGAGGTGGAAGATCTGACTATTTTACAACCATGGAGGACATTTTGGCCTTTTACTGACCACACGGACAACCATAATGCTGATGTGTCCCTTGGTTAAAATGAGCTGGACAACCATAAAGGCAAATATATTCACTGATCCCAGTTACCAATTGTCCATTAAAATTCAGCAAGGAACTGTAGTTGGTTATGACATATGATGATATTCCCTGCACAGAGGACTAGGCACCTTTACAAAATATGAGCTATGTGTCCCGCTTGGTCTAAGCACTACCCTGCAGCTTTAATGAGGTTGGATCATCTGCCAGAAGCAGGGTACTTTCGAGTGGTCAGTAAGCTGCAACAGTGTCCAATCCCACTATAATTTGAGCTCACCTTCCGAGTGGTGACCATTATTACTTCCACATTGATTGCCATGCAACTTTCCCAGGTGCCAGAAAGGCAACAGTGAATACACTCCCATAGTGATATACAGAGATGTTGCCATAGGGATGAAAACCCTCCACTTCCTCCACTCCACCTCCCCTGTAGGATACAGCCAGCACTTGACAGAGGTGGTGCCATCAGCACAGGGAGTAGGCGCCATCTTGGATTTGGAGCTCCGGTGCACACCTCCACACCACTCTTTTCAGCAACTTACAGGTAGTGGTACAGCTCTAACAGCCCTACCCAGGCTCCCTAACCACCCACAATAGGTCTTTGAGAGCAAACATAATACTGATGTGGCCCTCAGTGAAAATGAGTTTGACACTCTTGCTATAGGTGGTACAAAGGTAGAAGTCCCCACCAGGCCCTGCAGCCTGAGAGGGCCCTAAAGCCCTTCTGTCACATAAGAGGACACCAGTATTGCAAATGACATATGGTCACTTGAGGCATATAGTTACATAGTTAGTACGGTTGAAAGAAGACATGTGTCCATCAAGTTCAACCAAGGGTGGGGAAAAAGTGGGTGAATGGAGAAAGACAAGGACTTTAAGCCCAGCCTCCCCACTGGTTAATGCCCTGAAACCCACAAGGCAAGAACCAAACTGCTCCAGGGCAGACCCCATCACTGACCCCAGAGCCGCCACCGGCCAGGATCCAGAATTTTACATAGCTACATATGCATTAATATTCTTTGGTTCCATGTAGGTATCTAAGCCTTTCTTGAAACTCTCTACAGTTCCTGCTGTGACCAGCTCCTCAGGTGGCTATTCCACAGATTCACAGTTCTTACAGTGAAGAACGCTCTTCTCCTCGGGAGTTTTAAACCCTTTTCTTTTCTCAAAGGGAATGTCCCCTTGTTTTTTGGGGGGTTTTCACTTGAAAAAATTTTTCCCCCATTTTCTTGTGGGGGACCATTTATATATTTTCATTTCACTTTTTGCATTAGGGCTCAGGAGCTGAAGTTTCACCTCTGCTGATAGCATAGCACATCTTTGACACATTTTAAAGTGCTATGTTGGGGTTTGCAAAATTGGGCTCCACGTTTTGGTGGAGGGACTTTTTCATACATTTTTAAAAATGGGTTAGGGGCTTTGAAAGAAAACTAGCGCAAACCCCCTGTTCTACATGTTGTCGGGGGTTTTTTTCCCAACCCACTGGGGGTCACCCGTTTGCCCCGGGGTTACCCAAATCACGATCAGGGGAAACCATGTATTGGCCAAATTAAAAAAATTGGTCAGCCCGCAGAGTTTTGGTTCGAATCTTTTTTTCATTTTCCCAAAGGGCAATTTGTTTTTACAATGCTTTTACACCCCAATATTTGTAATGATCTGTATCAAGAAAGGGCGCAGGCGCGTTTGGGTTTTAGAGGGAGGTTGTTTGTCCATATTTAGGAAAGCTTCTGAGTAGTTTTTCATTGGCCCACGTTGTCCGGGTTTAAAAAAATTTTCTGGGAGTGCTTTGCCAAAATTTAATTTTATTTCCCCCCTTGGTTGCCCCCAATTTGGGGGGGCCTTTCCCCTCCCGGTTTTTTTTAAAAACATATATGTATACTTATATATGTCCCAAAAAAAACCCAACCCCTTTTGGGTGAATTATTTAAAAACCCCGGACCCACCTAAATTTTCCCTAGTAATACACAGATTTTGCCCTTTAAAAAAAACCCCGGGGAGACCCCCTTACCCCCAAAACAATTAACCTTAGAGACTGTCAAGGGGTTCCCAAACTTATTTCAGAAAACCATTCCCGGGAAAAAGGGGGTTTTTGACTGAAAAAAAGTGACAACCCCGGAATTTCTGGAAGTCACGAAAAACAAAGTTCGGTAGGGTTGGCCGGGTGGATAAAGGGTTTTTTTAGGTCAAAGTCATTTTAAATTGTCCCCACCCGCGGCCCAAGATGCCACAACCCAATCTAAAACCCGGGGAGAACATCAAATGGCCAAGGGGTAGTTAAATACCATAGATGTATAAAATCACCGTGCCCTTTAGAGGGCTGCAGTCCTCAATTTGATTCCCCCCGGGTCCCAAAGGCCCCTTTCTGGCAGTGTTCGGGTCCTGGGGGGCCCTGGATCCCCCTCAGGCCCCCCCCACGTTTGCAGCCCCAAAAGTGTGGGGGTTTCGTTTACCAAAAATGGGGGGTCCCCCGGGTTTGTCCGGTACCCCAAATTTCACGTTTCGGGGGAAAATGTATCGGCCCCGATTAGAAACTGGGGTCGGAGCAGAGTTTGGTTCGAATTCATTCATTTTCCCAAAGGCAATTCTGACAATACAATGCATTACAAAACATTTTTGTATGATCGGGAAATAAGCAAGCCCCAGGCGCGTTTAAAATTTTTTAGGGGGAGGATGTTGTCCTTTAATTTAGGCAGCTTTGAGTAATTTCATTGGTCCCGTTTTTCTCGATTTAAAAAAAGTTTCGGGAGTGCATCTGCCAAAACTAAGTTATTTCCCAGTGAAATGAACTTTTCTTCAAAAAGGGGGAATGTTAACAAGCCCCTGCATCCTGAGGAAGCCGTTAACAAAAATGTTACCCCCTGAACCGCGACCTTTTTGATTGCTTCATATTATGCTGTATCTTCTCCACAAAAAGGGATTCTGCCAAGCTGGAAAGGGCATGTCAAGGAGAAAAGTTTGGGGATTTCATAGTTATGCATACAACACAATTTTTGGTTAAAACCCTTTCTTTACCTTCAAAACCCCCCCTAAAGCCCAAGATTTTCCCCCACTGCCCCTTTATTGCCCTTTTCTGAAACAAAAAATTTAGCATGGACTTTTGGAAACTGTCACACGGGGGGGGAAAGGGGGTGGGGGATTCTTCGAAGGATTGAAAAAGAAACCCCTTAGGGGGTAAAATTCAACACGCAATTTCCCGTGGCCTGACTAACGTTTTGGGTTTTTCCCCCTTTGATTTTTCCCCTTTTAAATTAGAAGAAAATTAAACCCCTTGGGTTTTCCTCTTAGGGGGGTTCTGATAGGGGGGGAAATATCCTTGGAATCTCCCACATAACCCAAAACTTTAAAAAGGGTTCTTTTTCCTTGCAAAAGGGAAAAATTTTCCTGGGGTTTGGCCTCCCCCTCCCAGCGATGGGGCCAATAAAATTTTTGTAGAGGGGAACGCGCGCACAGCACAAAAAAGTAACCCCCCAGTTTTAAACCCAGCGTATCATGCCCTTGCTGAAAACCAGCGTTTCCCACCTCCATTTTCAATCATTCGGGCCAGGAGGCCCAGGGAAGTATCCACCCCTAAATTTTCTCCTTAAATTCCTTTGCCCAAATTCTTTACTTCCCTTTGGGGCGATAGGGGTTTTTCCCATTCACTCCTGTTTTTGTGGGTATATAGGTGCAGCATTTTTCCCCCTATCACCCAAAATCCCCTTTTCTCAGCCAGCACCATGTCGATGGGAAACGGTTCTTTTAAGGTCTTTTCCTATTTAATTGGGGCCTAATTTTTCCCATAGACCCCTTTGAAACCCTTTCCTACTGAAATTTAAAACAAACCTTTGTGATTATCACTCCAGCTTTTGTTTATGGGAAAACAAAAAAAAGGATATACACAATCTTTTTTTCCTGGGTCCCCTTTTTCCAATGGAAGCATGAATCCACGGGGGGGGATTTCCCCCCAATTTTCACGGGCCTTGGGGGAAATTTTCGGGGAAAAACAGTAAAGGGGCCCTTCAAATCGGGGGCTCCGGGGAATTTCCCCTTATATCCCTCTTTATATACTCTCGGTCCCCGGGTTTTTAAAATTAAATGAAACCTTTTTCTCCTGTAGATTCGGGAAGAAAAGCAGAGACGCAGCATGCAAATTATTTCAACTCTTTGGCCCAATTTTCAATCCAAAATTTTTACAGTCTATCACTATTTTCCCCCTAGCTTTTGCCCCCTTTGATTTCCCAAACACGGGAAGGGGGGGGGTTTCCCCAAAACAGTATCTCAAATGGGGGTTAGGCCATGTTTTGCTTGTGGGGTGGCCAAAAGGGGGGTTTTGAAAAATTTGGGAAAAGGGGTTTTTGGCCAGGGCAAAGGGGGGACTCAGCAGTCTTTTTTGAAACTTATTTTTGGGGAGTTCCATTCATTTCTTACCTTCGCAGAGCTTTGGGGTTGGTTTACGGGTGGGGGAGGCCCAAATCTCCCCCTAAAATTTTCCCCAAAAACTCTCGGAAAACCAAAGGAAAAGAATGCGGGGACCCTGGTTGAATCGATTTACCTGAGGGATTCCAAATCGACAAGCTATTTTAGTAATCAACTTCTTTGCCGTTACTTTGGGGGGTCAATTGGGGTTTGGGCACTGGGTAGGTTTTGGCCCTCCCGGAAAAAAATGCTACTGCAACCAGAACATATTTACTTTTCCCCCTTAGGGATCTGGATGTGGTTCAAATTGAATCCTTTGGGGGGGTGGTAATCGGGGTTTTTTCCCGGTTTTTGCATAGGGGCCCTTTAGCAGTGGGGGAAAGGGTTTTTTCAGGTTTGGGGCAGAAAGGTGCATGCTTGATTGTTTGGCTTTCAATCATGGGAAAATGATTTCCCGGAGCTTTGGGAAATTCTGCACATAGCTGGGGGGTGCCTGATTCTTTCCACGATGAGTTGCTCCTTTGGGCCCCGGGGGTTTCAATGGGAGGACAAAATTGGGCTAGGTAAAAAAAAAACAAAGGGCCCTTTTCAAAATTCCAATTCCTCTTTCGGGGAGTTGCCCTTTTTTCTTCCCCTGTTGTTTCTCCTTTCAGTTGCCAGATGGTTTTTCTGTGGGTATTCTTTCTTTTGGGGGGCCCGCCGGGTTCCAATCAGAGGTGGAGTTATCAGTTCCCGTTGTTTAATGAATTCCCCTTCCTTTTGGGCCTGGGGGTTCCATAATGAGTTCAGGAAAACCCGCCCCTTGGATGACAATCCCCAAAGGGGCGCTGCTTTTTTGGGGCTTGGTCCGCGGTTTTGGTTTTTCGGGTTGTTTGTCTTTCACTTTTTTCCCGGGCTTCTAAACCAGCTTTTTCCCTGGGGGGTCTCTGCCAAACCCCCTGGGGGTGGGCAATTGGGTATTGGAGGGGGTTTAAAAATGGCACCGGGCCCCATTGGGTGAATTCCCCCTGTCCTATGGAAAAAAACCTTTTTCCCCAGTTAACCGGGTTTACAACATTTCAAAAATAAAACTTAGGTTCCCCTTTCTCTTTTATTTTTAGCAAACACCTTGAGGGGTTTTACAATGATCTAGGAGCCAAAAACCCCTTCCCCCGGGAAACCCCATGTAGGGGAAAAGGGGGGGGTGACCACTGCCCCTTCGGGTCATCCACCCCCCCCCAGAAAAGGGTTTCCCGGGGGGCCCCCTTTTGGGTGGGTTTGGGGGCGTTTTTCCCCTGTTTTTTCAGCCCCTCCTACAAACCCTGACTGGGGACCCGGGGCGGGTGGTCGGGGTGGGTGGGGGGGGGTGCCGGGGTTTGGACTTCAGGGGGCCTCTGGGGGAGGGACAACGCAGGGAAAGGGCCCTGATTTAAAACTGTCCTTGGGGTGGCTTTTTGGGTCCTCGGGGGGCCTGGATCCCCTCAAGGGCCCCGCCCCACGATGCGGGGCCAAAAGGGGGGGGGGTCGTTTACCCAACCCCTGGGGGTCCCCCTTTGTCCGGTACCCAAAACACGATCGGGGAAAAATGTATCGGCCCATTAGGAAAAAAGGGGGTCAGAAGCAGAGTTCTGGTTCGAATCTCATTCATGTTTTTCCAAAACAAATTTTACAATACAATTTCATTACAACATATTTGTATGATTTTATTAGCAAGCGGGAGGCGCGATAGAGTTTTTGGGGGGACGGGGTATGTCCATTTTTTGGGGAGTTCTGGGGTAGATTTCATTGGTCCACGTTTTTCCCCTGAGTAGAAAAGTTTTGGGAAGGGGCCCTCTGCCAAAACTAAGTTAGTTTTCCCTGTGAAATGAACTTTTCTTCAGAAAAAGGGAAACTGTTTAAAAAGGGCGCTGCATCCGGGGGAAGCCGGGTAAAAAAATGTTACATCCTGGGAAACCGCGTCCTTCTTAAAATTTTGCTGTAACATTCCCACAAAATGGATTCTGCTCAAGCTGAAAAGCAAAGTAAAAGGGGAAAAAATTGGGAATTTTTGTTTGAAAACAACAAAAATTTTTTGGGTTAAACCTCTTTACCTTTTCCCAAAGTCACCCTTTTTTTTTTGGGGAAAAAATTAAAGGCGCCCTGTGCAGGGTGTTTTTTGCTGCACAGGCACTAAAATCCATATCAAAATGATCGTTTCCTTTGGGCAGGGGGGTTTAGGGGGCCCCCCTTTTCTTTCTTTCTGGTACATTGTATATAAGTCCAGACCCTTGAAGCACCCGTCCCTTTATCATTTGAAAGTGAGTTTTCCCGCTTCCAGCAGCTCTTTTTCATTTATATGGAAAAGGGCGCGCTTTATTAGATTAAAATCTGCTTCATTTTCTTTCATTTTCATTTTGGGATTATTTTTGGGGACATTTTGGGGCCTCAGAACCCCCGTTTACCATAGTAATTTTTGATTTTTTAAAAGATAAAAACCCCCCCATATATACAAAAAAGGACGGGAAGGGGGGAAAAACCTTTTATTTGAAGTAATAAAAACAACCGAAAAGAAAAATGCAGGGTTTCAATATGTAAACCCTCCCCGGGGAGTAGCCAAAAAAATATGTTACCAAAAACTTATTTTAAAAAGGGGAGTATATTTTAACGTTTCAAATATCCTTAAAGGGTTGGGCTCTTTTCGAGCTTTTAAACCTGTCAGGTGTCCTGGGGAAGTTGAAATGAGGGGAGGGGGCTTCTTGGTTGTTCTTCTGCTCCCTCTCCCCCCCCATTTAGCACACAGGCAGTACGTTTAAAAACCCATTGGGGGGGGGGGGAGGGGTTTGCTCTCAGGTTCACCCCGTGTTGCCTGCCTAGGGCTGTTACAGGGAGGGCTGATCTATTTTTAGGTTTGGGGAGGGAAAGGGGAAGTGGTGTGTTTAAAAGAGCAGAGAGGATGCATGTGTTCCAAAATCCCCCGCTTAGTTACAAAAATTCCACATCTCCAGAAAAGCAAGGGCCAGTGTTTAAATATTTTCAGGATGTCTCAAATAATACAGGAGAACAAAAGTATTCCCCATGCCCCTGTCTCTTTAGTATTAGTTTAGTCACAGTTTTTTAAAAACATATCATGAATTTAGTAACCGACAGGGTCAATGCTGTCACATCTATCTTTTGTTGGGAGGGGGGGGGGAAACAGGGCCCCCACAGGGGGTTTAAACAAAGGAAATAAGGGGCCCCAAAACGCCAGAGTCCCCTCCCCCCCCGGGGAAACTTTTTGTGTGGGAGGGGGTCTTCTCTGGACCTGTCTTCAAAGGGGGATGGTCTTCAGGGCCTGACAGCCATTAAGTAAGGTCAACCCGGTTCTGAAAATATAGAAATTTTTTAGGAGTGTTTTTAGTTTAAAATAACAGGGTAGCTCAAAATCAGTAGGACATTTGTTTAAAGAACATATATTGCAAAGTGCTTGGGTTTTTTTAAAAATTTTTAAATTAAAACCCAATTTAATTTTTAGCGAGACAAAAACCCCCTTTTAAAGGGGAATTTAAAAAATATTTTCACAAAAAAAACCCAAGAAAAAAAAATTATAACAAAAAAAAAGCCCAAATATGGAAAAGGGTTCAGACCCCTTGGTGAACAGGGAAAAAAACCCCTTAGTTAAGAATTTTACCGTGGGGAAAAGCCCGCTTGCTGACCCGTTTTTCCCTTTTGCACAGATTGCATTTTATATTTTCAAAAAGTAAAAAAACTGCACTAAAAAAAATTTGTTAAAAAAAAACAGAAAAAAAAAAAAAAATAAAAACAAAGCAATAAAAAAAAAGTTTTTTTTTTTTGCTGCTCCAGTGCCAAATTTGTCGGGTTGATCTCCTCCCAGGGGCTAAAATATAGAGATAGGAAAAAGTACGAAGGGAAATTTTTTATTTAAAGGAAAAAAACCCAAATTTTCTACAGTTCTTGATCTTCATTTCCCTTCACCTGTTTTCCCATTTCCCGTGACTCCAGGACCAGTTCTCCTAGAGAAAACAAAAATGGTGATTTAAAGGGGGCGCTTTGCCCCCAAATGCTTCAGCTTGGAAACCCCTAAAAAACCACTGATGGACACGGGGCCCTTTCCCACCTTAAAGGGACACTAAACCCCTTTTTTTTTTACATAGTGGACGGCCCAAAATGCAACTTTTTTATTTGGATTTTCCCTTTTTTAAATTTGGGTGTTTGTTTTTTTATTACCTTTTGGGAAAGGGTTCCCCTTTGTATCGGCTTTCCCGGTTTATCTCCCTGGAAATTCCCCTCTTAGAGCTTTTGGAAAAGAGGGTGAGGAAATTTCTTGACGGTTCTTCTTCCTGGCCGGCCTTTAAATTGGGGAGGGGGTTTAAATTTCTTCGTGAACCCCGTTTTAAATGTGTGAAAGCTGGAAAACTCCCCCAGTGCAGAAAAAGATTAAACCCCTTAAACATTTTTATTTTATTGTTTTTATCTTGCCCTTTTTTAAAACTAGCTAAGCTTTTCTCCCTGACCAAAAAAATAAGAAAATTTTTCTAGTTTACCACCTACGAAATTAAACTACCTGAAGATTAGCAGCAACAGTAAAGTAGATTGTTTGCTCGCCTTTAAGAATTTTATTCCAGTTAAAAAGGACAAGATTTTAGTGTAATTTCTAATTGCAAGGACTGTTAAAATTAAAAAAAAATTGCCAAAAATTCTAAAAAAACTAGAAGTTTTTCAGGAATTTTTTTTTTTGACCCAAGCGTTTTTTAAGAAAACCTATATTGCTCAAAATTATGGAATTATCTCAAACCCCTGTTCTCCAGGTTCCCCCCTTTTTCAGGGAGATCCATTTTCCCGGAAACCCTCTGGGGATCGAGAACTTTTCAGATCTCCAAAACCCAACAATCTTCACACCTGGATGGGGTTTAAAAAAAACATTTTTAGTTTAGGCTAAAAATTACGGGGGAAGGGGGGGAAAGACCAGCAGACCCCCCTTTTAAATCTATCGGGGTGTTTCTTGCTCCCAGAAAAAACCCCAACCTGCGTTTTGGTGTTTTTTGGATTGATTTGGATGAAATCCCCCGGTTTTGCTCTGGTTGGGGGTTTCGGTCACAGCACGCGGGGGGGACCTTTTCTCCACAGACCTCCCCCTTCATGCCGACATGTTCATATTCTGCCCGAAAAAGGGGGGGGAGGAATTAACATATTCAATGTTTTTTGGACTGTCGGCGGTCTAAAAAAACGTGCAGTGGGCACAGATTTTCCATTGAGGTCCATGTAAAAGGTTGACACCCGGTTTACAGGCAGCTTTCAAAACCGAAAACCGCCTGTTTAAAAAAGGTAAAAACCCGGCCGGGGGACAAGCCCTTAGAATACCATGGGAGGGCATATTCTGAAAATATGACGCCGACTCCCATTGACTTTCACTTCCCTGGGGTGTAAATCCCGGGGAAAAAAGGGACTGTAATTTTTTTCCCTGCCAGGGAAAACATAGGCTATTCATAGCTCTCAATGAGAGCCTTAAATTACCGTAATTGGAGGGGGATAGGGAATTTTTAAGCTTTGTTTCCCCAACTGAAGACTTGGAACCCATAAGACAAGAACCAATCGTCATAAATAAAATTTATTTCGCTCCCAAAATTGCCCTCAATGGATCAAAAAATTTATCGGTTCACAATATTTCTACTTTTAACACCCCCCCCATATACCGAAAATGAGTAAAAACGGAGCCAAAAAAAATTTAGAGAACTCAAAAATAAATTTATTTTAGTGTTTGGAACGTTCATCCCGTATTACGCATTTACTGCTTTAGAAATCTGTTTTATACTGCGCATTCTGGTGGGGAAACTCGATTTGAGCGGGGATTTTTATATCTTCGCCCCGAGGGGGCTTGGTTATGTTTCGCATCTGCTTTAAGACTTCACTGTAAGGAACAGAAACATCTTGATCCCGAAATTCATCATGTCACTTGCAGGCAATTTTACCGGAGGCTTCTTCTTCCTCCTCAAGTTTTTGCCCCGTTTTTTAGAGTGAAAAAAGGTGGGTCAGTTCCCCTGGAAAGGTCCAAGGGGGCTTTCTGGGCCGTTCCTTTCCCCAAAAGCCCGGCCTGGGCGACTCACTCTGGGACGAGGGATCCGGTCACACTGATCTTGTAAAATTCCAAAGGATTCCCGTGTCTTCAAAGAGCCTGCCCACCTTCATTCCGAGCCGCCTTACTGAAACCTGCAGCTAGGGAACTCCTCCGTAGGTGGACTAATGCCGCTGCAAACTTCCTGCTCACTAGCATCGGAGTTGGCTTGGAACGGATTGCGAGCCTTGTGCGCCACCATTTAGAGAGCCTCTCCAGCCACGACTTAAGGATGCCCTCTCACCCGGGACTCTCCGTCTTCGTTTAAGTGAGCTCATCCTCTGGCAACCCGGAGTGATATCGTTTCGCGGAGGCGGTAGTGACGGGAGGAGCCTCGCCAAGAGGCATGAACCGGTCGAGCACTGCTTCGCTCCCAGCCAGCCGTGGACTAGGCCATGCAAGTGGATAGGAGGCCCACCTGACTCCGCAGGAACTTAACCGAGATTGTAAGGGGAAACTATGTCTCTACTGCGACAGCCCTGGAACATCACCTCAGGGGTGCTCGCTCTGTCCGCATCGTTCGGGAAACGAGCGCACTACGGCTTCTGGTGAGGGCATCCTAGGTGTGAGCAACCCCTCTCCCCGTTTGACCATACCCATCCTGGTCGGCACTGGGTCTGGTACCCACTTTCAAGCCTCTGCCTTCTTGAACTCTGGGTCGGCTGACATTCTTGGACGCTACCCTGGTGTCTCAGTATAATCTTTCAATGGTCATCTGGAGAAACCTCTGTCAGTGGGGAGATCCTCAGCGATCCAGGTCGCTACCGTACCGAGCCTCTGTTCATTCAGTGGAGTTCAAACATAAGGGTAGAAATTACGTTTACATGTTACCCGGTCTTCCTCGTCCATCTTCTGGGTCTTCCGTGGTGCCGTGCACATGCTCCGGTGCTAACTGGCAGACGGGCGAAGTCTTGCGTTGGATCAGAATGTCGGTCTGATGTTTGTTGAGCACCTGCCCGGTGCTTTAGCGCTTTCTCCAGTACGTCCTAAGGCTCTGGCGGGTCTTACTGCGCCTTATCAAGAGTCTGCTGACGTCTTCTACGAGAAGCAAACCGGAGACCTTGCCTCCACATCGCTCCTATGACGTGCCCTATTGACTTCTGCCCGGAACATCTCCTTCACGGGGCAGGGTTTACCCTCTGTCTGTGCCTGTGACCTTGGCTATGTTGGCTATGTCCGCCTACATCAAGGAGAATCTCCAGAAGGGGTTTATTCGTAAGTCCTCCTCTCCGGCTGGTGTCGGGTTCTTTTTTCGTACGTAAGTAGGATGGATCGCCTACGTCCATGGATCAAATTGCCGCGGTCTCCCAACACAGATCCCCATAAAAATCGGATAACCCTTTTGCCGTTGATTACCGAGCTTTTGACCGGGCTCAGTGGAGCCAGCTTTTCTCCAAACTGGACCTACAAGGAGTCTACAACCTTATTCCAGATTCATGACGCAGATGAAGGAAGGCGGCCTTCCATACGCGAGATGGGCACTTCAAGGTGTCTGGTCATGCCCTTCGGACTCTGTTAATGCCCCTGCAGTCTTCCAGGAATGTCACGACATCTTCAGAGACTCCTGTACAAACTGTTGTGGTTGTCTATCTGATGACATCCTGATCTTTTCCCCTGATCCAGAATCCACCAGCCCATGTGCGACAAGTTCTCAGGCATTTACGTGCTAACTGGCAGTATGCCAAGCTCTGAGAGTGCCTCTTTCACAGACAGTCTCCCCTTTCTCGGAGTTACATTATTTTGACCAGGGGTCTGCAGATAGCTCCTATGGAAACTGTCTGCCATTTACAGTGCCTTGGCCCGTGGGCCCTCCATGCCATACAGTGTATTTCTGGGCTCGCCAATTATCTAAGCAGTTCATACACATTTTCTCACTGGTGTCACCTATAGTGGGTGTTAACCAAGAAGAATCGTATTCCATGCTGTGGCCACCAGCGGCCAGAAGAAGCCTTTTCTAATGGTCTGCTTTCGCTTCTGCACCGGTACTTTCCCTGGCCAGACAGAGAGAGACCCTTTTTTCTAGAGGTCGATGCCTCCTCGGTGGGGGCAGGTGCTGTGCTCACCCACAAGGTGGCCAAAGGCCATAAACCCTCACATGCGGGTTATTCTCTAAAACCTTTTCTGCCGCGGAGAGAAAATACGGGCCATCAAAGCTGGCCTGGGGAATGGCGCTATTCTTGGAGGGTGCTCGTCACTCGGTCAACATCTCACTGACTAAAAGAACCTCTATTTTTTCAAACAGCCAACGACTTAATCCGCGCCAAGCCCGCTGTCTCAAATCTTTATTCCGTGGTTCGATTTTATGAATCATTTCCACCCAGCGGAAGAAGAATGTCAAGGCCGACGCCTTCTCCCGTGTGCCTCTGACGTGATAAGAGGACAATCCGCTGCCATGGCACATCATTCCCCAATTCTGTTTCCCGATTCTGTGCGCTCCCTCTGTGGGCCAATTCAAGTGAAACTGACTTCTCTTCGGCCTACCATCCTCAGTCTAACGGGCAAGTGGAGAGGGTTATCAGACTCTGGTCTGCTATCTGCGGACACTTGGTCTCGCACGTCCGGTTGATTGTCTAACCTGCTACGATGGAGTGAGTTCTCCTACAATCCTAGGACCAGAATCTTTATGGTGCCGCTCGTTCTTTTCATTTTGTCTACAGATGACATCCGCGCCCACCTCTCCCCCTCCCGGTGGCCTCCGAGGTTTCCAGAGGATGTGTTGGTCCGGGACGTAAGACCGCTGTTGGAATCAGAACATGCCAGTCTTATCCGGGCTTTGCCGCTGTACTAAAATCAAGCTGAGAAAAGCGAAAACCTTCTCCCATCTTCTCTCCTGGTGATAAGGTGTGGTTGCGGGCGAAGTATATCCGCCTCAAGATAACCGGCTATAAAACTTGGTCCCCGGTTTCTTGGGACCGTTCGCGTGGTGCTGAAAGCGCATAAACCCCGTGGCCTACAAGCTCCGCCTTCTCCAACTATGCGGGTTCCGAACTCCTTCATGTCTCTCTTTGAAGTCCGGTCATCCTAAAATTTTTTTTCTCGGAGGAAAGTGCTTCTCCTACTTCCTGAGGTACGCCCCCAACGTCTTCACTGTAAAGGAGATTCAGGATTGAAAACGGTCAGGAGGAAGGCTTTTTCTCATTGACTGGAAGGGGTTGGCCGGACGAAAGGTCCTGGGAACAGAAGACCATATTTTGGACCATAATGTTATCCGGAGATTCCTTGCAGGTCATCTGGGTCGCGGGCGCCTCCGTGCCTCGCTATCCGAGCGGGCACCGCGACCCCATTCGGGTCGAGGGCACGTCTTCCCCTGTCTGTCTCCCTGTGTACTTCACCTGGCCACGCTCCCGCTGCCAGCGCACCGGTATTGGCTATTGCGGTCGCTGCCCCTATTTAAAGCCTGCCTCTTCCTGTTTACCCTGCCGGATCTTTAGTGCCCATTGACCTATGAGAAAGCGTTTTCCCTGAAGCATTGATCTGATTTACCATGTACCGTAAACCGTTTGCTTCCGTTCCCTCTACCACTAAACCTTTCGTTGCCCTGACCTCCTGGCTGTCCACGCACCACGAAACCGGGTTGCTGCCTTGTCCTGACCTTCTGCCTGCCCAGACTACGAGCCTGCCTTCCGATTTTGTACCACGCTTTACCACACGGCTGGCTCCGCAAGAAGTCACGTCAGGGCTAGCGACCTGGTTAGACTCCCCCGCAGCAAGGTCCATCGCGGCTTTGCAGCGGGCTCTGGTGGAAAACCAGGACCTACTAGGTTCCGCTCCCTGGCGTGGCTTACGCCTTCGCTTGCGGTGGTCCAGAGGATCCACTACCTCCAACTGTTACAATCCTGCTGCAGCCAACATGCATCCAAACAAGTAGCTGCGCGTTGCATATCTGTTGGATCCATTAAGAATCCGATCGACGATGCATTTTTGGATGCGATTTTCGGATTTAAAATGGATCCAAAACCGGATTATAACAATGCCATGTGACACGCTCCTTAGAATGACTATCTTACAGTGCTGAAACATATGTCTCCGTCATTCCCAACTTAAAATACGAGAGAAGCTTCTTCAGTAAACATTTCTTAAGGGGTTTCTGCCAAGGAGTTCCATTACCTCACAGCTGATACTCACTTTGGGCTTGAAAAAGGGGCGTTGTGTTTCTGTGTTTATAAAAAAACAAGATAACTCTCTGTGTATCATCACTCACCTCCCATAGCACCGTTCGTGATACTCAGTCTCTGTATTTGAGCACAACATGTTATGCTAATCCACAGAGGAGAACTGTATTGGTACAGTTATAAGCGTTTTTTATTTCTTCCCTCTTCTGTGCTCAGGAGGAGGAAGATAAACTCAGCAGGCATCTTTTTTATTCTGGCTGCAGGGGGAAGAGGGGGTGAGCAGAGAGCAGGGAGCATCGCATGTTTACTAAGTAATTACATTACAAACAGTGGATTGCTACACAAAAGACAAATAATCTTTTTACCCAGTCCTCTCAACGTCATTCATGTTCCCTGCCATCAGTAAGTAGTGCAACACAAAGTCCAGCCAGATCAGCTCTGTCAGCTCTGTCGTATCTAATGTAAATTTCAGGAAACCTAAGGGCATGTAAAGAAGGCTGGAAGCTCCACACGATTCACATTTTTTAATGGACATATATTTAGAAAAGTGGAATTAAATACCATTTTGGAGGATCCTCCATCAACTTAGAATTTAAGGAAATATGTTGACATTTTTTTTTTTTTACTTATTTAAGCAAGACCCTGATTACTGTCTTTTCTGCTTTGCTGTTTTTATTTTCTGATTGCCTATTTTCATTTCCGTTGTTCTATATAGGATTGTGGGAATAAGCTTTCTTGCCCTGCACTACTTTTAACAGTCATTTAGAGAGGATGCTTTACAGCCGCTTCAGCACATAGGACTGAACTCAGTCCATTGATTTAGTAGGAGAGTTTTCTATGCATGCTCTGTGGACCTGGGAAAGAAGTCAGTGTGCCAGGGAGGGGGGAGCTGTGACTTTCGGTATTGTGACCTAATAGTTCCTGTGTTCTCTATTATAACATTGGTTTCAGTTTAAGGGTAAGTTCACACGATGTACATGCGCTGCAATCGCCCCCAAAATGCACTCTGAAATGATGGTAATTCATAGCTTTGGCAATAAAACAGAGGGAAAAACAATTGAAATGCCAACTTCCTCCTGGTGTTTACTTCGCCAAGGAGAGTGAAGCAATGGAGCCGCCAGTCAGTGTTTTAGAAGTAAGCACTGGCCAGTGATACTTCTAAAACAACCCGCAGTATTGTGGCACGCCACTGTATGCGCGCATTACGCCGATGTGGGACCGTCCCTAATCCTGCTTGTATGATAAAGAGCCGACTTCTGCAAATCTCTCTTTACAGAACAGGAAGTGTCAGACTATTACAGGCCTAGTGGCCAAGTGAAAAACTGCAGGACTAAGTAATTATTAAAAAATATTGAAAGTGATATGGAAAACATTAAAAAAAAAACAACCCAAAATTCTAAAACGTGTGTTTCTCGTAGAACATGAGTTAAAACCAATAAGGGCGAATGTCCCAATATGCAAGAGTCGGGTTTTTTTGGTTTTTTGCGCCCAAATACTCATTGATGTCTCATTTTCTCGATATAAAATATAAACGACTGGTAATATACCAAAATTAGGCGCATTATACGCCGGCCACGACACATTGTTATGCATCTAAAAAGGCACACTACATATAGAAGCAATCATATGCTGTTCGCCTCCATAACACAATGCACCTATTGAGCCACATTACATAAAGTAGTAATTATACATTATGCGCTTCCGTTATGCAATGCGCCTCGACAGATACACTATCAATGATACACGATGCACCGCGATTTGCGCATGCGCCTTTTTCGGCGGTAATGCTCCTTTTCCATCAGCAATGCACTTTTCTCGGAGCATTATGTTCACTTTACACGGATTAAGTGCGCCTAAGAACTGGGCTTTGCGGCGAATGCAATTTCCGGACATGTCGCCCTTAAGTCATTATTTTTATGCACATTTCCTTGAAAAAAAATACAAGTAAATCTCAAGGAGCCTAGAAAAATCCCCGGGAGTGACCAGAAGCGGGAGGGAACGCAGGTAAGTAATACCTCATACTAGTCGTACAAAAAAGTCTTAGAAGGGGGAAAGATCCTCTCCTTGAGGAGACCACCAATAAATTGGTTCGGTGTGAGGATTTAACTCGCTATCAGACCTCACGACTGTTTTGGCTTAAAGCAAAGGTTATGGGAAACGAGCTGTGAATACTCCACAGCGCACTCTATTGAATGAACCCAAACACGTACTAATAATGTGCGGTGATTTACATTGCTTTAATGAAAAACACGCCTCAGTGTTCAGACGCCTGTGATCGCCATTGGGTGTTACATGAGTCTTTCGGATCTGTTCAAAGAATTGTCATGTCATTTATGACCGAACGATGCAGCAAATTGCCCTATTTAAATCTATCGGGGTGTGTTCCTGCTTCAGCCAAACACGTAACCTGCATGTTGGATGGGTTTGATTTGGATGTGATTTGGATGAAATTCCGACCCGTATTTGCTCTGGTTAGGGGTCGTGTACGAAGGAGGACGGATTTTCTCCGCAAATATCCCCCTTCATGCCAACATGTTCATATTCTGCCTGAAAAGGAGGGGGGAGGGGGATGAATATGTTCAATGCTTTTCGGCCGGCGATGTAAAAAACCCTCCGGCGGAAAATCCGTGCAGTGGGGACCGTTGCACGGATTTTCCATTGAGGTCAGTGTAAAAGGTTGGCACCCGGTTTACAGACGGCATTCAAAACGAAAACTGCCTGTAAGGCTATGTTCCACACGGTGTAATTGCGGGGACGTATTTCGCCCGCAATTATGCCGTGTTGCTTGGGAGGGCGGAGGGGGGAAGGGCCGCTGGCCCATAGACCTTCATTATTCATGGCGAGTCTACGCCGTGAATAATTGACATGTCACTCTCTCTTCCCTTCCCCCCCCCCCGCACGGTGTTATTGAACTGTTGGATTTATCTTAATTTGGGACATATCTTGCCCCATTATTTAGGCGCAGTATGGCCGCGAATTAACTTGCCAAGATACATACCCCTAATTGCCATGTGCAACATAGCCTAAAACCGGGTGAAAACCCGGACTGTGGGGAAAAGCCCTTAGAATTACGCACTGGCTAGCGCGAACTTCTAAAACACTGGCTGCCTTTTCCCACTGACTTTCACTCTCCCCGGGGTGAATATACTGGGAAGAAGGGACATGTCAATTGTTTTCCCCGCCAATCTATTCATAGCTCTTAACGAGAGCCTTGAATTACCGTAATTGCAGAGAGGGGGATAGGGAATTTGTAAGCTTTGTTTCCCTACTGCTGAAGACTTGGAACCCATAAGGCAAGAACCAATCTGTCCTAAATGAATATATTAATTTATGCTCCCAATTGCCATCAGACTGGATCTAAAAGTTTATACGGGCTACTAGGTATTATTACTTTTACACCCATCCCATTTACCGAAACTGAGTAAAAAAAACAGGAACCCAAACAACTGAGGAGAATCAAGTAAATTCTATTCTTAGTGTCTCAGAAACGTTCATCCCGTATTACGATCTAGCTGCTTGAGAAGTTAGTTTTATACTGCGGCTAATTTATGGTGTTAAAACGTCCCGATTGGATGCTGGCATTTGTAAATATGTCCCCCGTCCGGACCCACCAACCGTGATGTTTTTAAAGGGAACTTGGTCTATGTCTTCTGCATCGGGGCTTGAAGATTTTCACTGAAAGGGAACAAAACGTTTTGATCCAGAAATTCACTCATGACACTTGAAGGGAATTTTACCGGATGCTTAGATCAACCATCCTCAAGTATAGCCCAGTAAAAAGAAGTAAAAAACGGGTGCTGACGGATGTTGCCCTACATCCGAGCGGATAGCCGATTGCTCAATAATTTCCCATTAAGTTTGCTGTACTGTCTTGGTCAAGAACCTGCATATGATCGTTCAGAATTAAGCACAGCTCCGAAGATGATTTTCTTGGTTTTCCCCGAAAACGGATGCTTTTTTGTTAGCATCTGATACAATGTCACGCCAAAAGCAAACCAGTCCACTGCATGACCGTAGGGATGGCCCACTATAATTTCCGGAGCCATATATCTCGCTGTGCCACATCTTCCACTCACTTTGGTATCTCCGAACACATAATGAAGGGCCAGACCGAAGTCAGAAATTTTCACATGCCCCTCTCGGCTTAGGAGGATGTTTGCAGGTTTGATATCACAGTGGACAATCCCCTTGGAATGTAAAAATTGAAGTCCAAAAGACTATATTCGGCAGCCAAGAACTGGGGTGCAAAATGTCGGTCTGTGTTTTCTTCCTACAATAGTACAAAAAAGTTCCACCGTTGGCCAGCTCCATTACGTATAACACGTAGCTTGTTGTGTGGAAGATGCCATACCCATGTATCAGGAAGGGGCAGGCATGAGACCGCTGTAGCACATTTTTTTTTCGGCATAGTGGTACCTGCTTTTGCTGACTTAGATGAAACCTTAATTGCCCCCTTTGCGCTTTATGTTTTACATCTGTTGCTAACATGAACTTTGCCAAAAGTGCCTTCTCCAAGTATGTGATGGTATCTAAACTTGTCTGGATTTAAGGGGACAGACACTTTTTACTTTCTTATTAAACTTTCTGCACCCTTTAAGGGTTTCTTTGGTCTATATGAACCCCTTTTGATCCACCACCCGGGTCTCCTCTGGGCGATATCCAGCCCCTGACCACTACCTTTCTGTAAGATTTTGATATAAACTCTTACCGGGTTTTTCCCGGAAATTGATTTTTTTTCCTTGGATCTAAAGTTCTCCATCAACGTTCTTTGATCAATGTGCGGGCTTAAATCTTTTCCTTCTGGAAGATGATGGCCCAGGTGTCACTTTTTTTACCTTGTATAATTTGGGGTAAATCTCCATACATTCCTTTCCCTCGTTTTCTTTTGCGATGGAACGAGCTCCAAATCCTTTTCCCCCAAACCATAAATTTCATACTCATCCTCTGCCTCTTCCTCTTAGAAAATGCCACCCATATCTCGTGTGCATCTCTTGCTCCTCCTTTTTGGGATCGTTTTTTTTGTAAACCTTTCTCCACTGGTTTGTTTATATTTCTCCTCTCTCTCTCTCTCCACCCACTCTTCATGGAAACTATTGTAAATGAGTCCAAAAAAATTTTAAAATAGGTAAAGAATTTCAATCCAAACTTGCCCAATAACACAGCTGTGTCGCGCCCGTTGGAAGTATCTCATAAGACTGAGCAATATGGCCTCGGAATCCTGAAGTTACCTATTGGATGTCACTTATATTGTGATGTCACAGTCAGTGTAGGAACAGTAGTTTCTCTGTGATGTCATCAGTTTTTATACTTAAGAGCAGGAAAGTCAGCACTTCTTTGTGATGTCTTCAGTTATTTAAAGGGAACCTGTCCCATTAAATATGCTAATAGAACTACTGGCAGCATGTTTTCTGAGCATGGAAGCTGAGCAGATTAATCTACAGTATTACAGGAAAAAATTCAGTAGAACTTTTAGTTATTTAAATCTATGCTTTATCTGGGTTAAAGAGTCATTCACCGGTAACCCCACCCACTGGACTCCTTAACCATTAAGAATTAGCAGGGATTTAAATGAATATAATACAAGTTCTACTGAATCTTTTCTCACAGAACTATGAGCAACATGTATGCAACTTGGCGCTGACCTGCCATTTCTAAATTGATATAGAGCATACACTCACCGGCCACTTTATTAGGTACACCTGTCCAACTGCTCGTTAACACTTAATTTTCTAATCAGGCCAATCACATGGCGGGAACTCAGTGCATTTAGCATGTAAAACGTGTGTCAAGACAATCTCCTGCAGTTCAAACCGAGCACAGTATGGGGGAAAAAAGGTGATTTGATGCCTTTGAACTTTGGGATGGTGTTGGTGGGCCCGAAGGGCTGGTCTGAGTATTTCAGAAACTGCGATCTCCTGGGATTTTCACGCACAACCAATCTCTAGGGGTTTAAAAGAGAAAAGGTCCAAAAAAGAAAAAACATCCAGTGAGGGGGCAGTCCCCGTGGGCGGAAATGCCTTGGGTTTATGCCAGAGGTCCCAAAGGGGAATGGGGAGACTGGTTCGGCTGATAGAAAGGCAACAGTGACTCAAATAGCCACCCGTTACAACCAAGGTTTGGCAGAAGAAACATCTCTGAACGCACAGTACGGTGAACTTTGAGGCAGATGGGCTAACACAAACAGAAAAACCACAACCGGTTTCCACTCCTTTCACTAAGAACAGGAAACGAGGCTCCAATTTGCCCAAGCTCATCGAAATTGGGACAGTAGAAGATTGGAAATACGTTTGCCTTGTCTGATAAGTCTCGATTTCTCTGGGGACATTCGGATGGTAGGTCAGAATTTGGCGTCAACAACAGAAAGCATGGATCCATCCTGCCTTGTATCAACGGTTTCAGGCTGGTGGTGGTGGTGTCATGGTGTTTGGGGGAAAATTTTTCTTGGCACTCTTTTTGGGCCCCTTGGTAACCAATTGAGCATTGTTTCCCAAAACCTTGTTGAATCTAGCCACGAAGAATTGAGGCAGTTCTGAAGGCAAAAGGGGGTCCAACCCGTTACTAGCATGGTGTACCTAATAAAGTGGCCGGTGAGTGTATATATGTGACAGCATGTATGAACCTTTCATATGTGGGTCAGAAATCTGGCGTGCATTATATCTTTCATACGTATCCCCTTGGGGGCCAAAACTTTTTGCATATAAAAAATTTTTTCACGCA